>JAEIFU010000674.1:0-107688 GCA_018904235.1 Lordiphosa stackelbergi | reverse complement strand
CTCTCGGCATGCTTTCCTGTCGGTGGCCAGTCGGGCCAATCGCCGATGTTAATTGATTAATAAATTTTACAAATTTCGATATCGATCCGTTCAATCGATCTACAGTTCCTATTTACCCGTATATTTACCCGTCTGCATGACAATCTGAATTAATCTTAAATTTTTTCCAAATTTTCAAGATTTATTTTGACCGTCGCGACGGATATTCAGTTTCTAGTTACCTGTCTACAATTGAAATCGATCAAATCTTTTTAATATAGTAAGTATAGTAGTATAGTAAAAATGTGAAAATTTCGCAGTCATTGGCAATAGCGTATCCAGCTTTTTGAAAAGATAGGGGCAGCATTGCCTGAACATTTCTTAAGGTAAGGTCCCACAGGCAAATACTTTGCGCAAATATTTTAAAATATTTGCCCATTTCGTTTGCGCGCAAATATTTGCCAAGTAGACTTTGCCTATGTTTGTGCACCAATAATTTGAAGCGAATATTTGACTAATGGGAACACGTGGGAACAAACTCGGCAAAGAAATTATATTGCTTGCTCAAACCACTCAGCCTACTTGATTGAAAAATTTGCTAAATTGCCCAAAGAAATGTATAATAAAATTTGCTCCAAACTGTGCGAACACTAACGCAAATTATTTGCAGAGGGGAAATATTTGCGCAAATTTTTTAAGAGCAAATATTTGATCATGTGGGAACACCAAATTTGTTTTAAGCAAACATTTACAGTTCAAGGCTAACTTTGTGTGCACAATGTGTTCCAATTATGTTTGCCTGTGTTACCTAAGCTTTATTTATTTCTTGATTTATATTTTTCAACATTTAGTAAGTAGATCAAGATTCAATTGATATGAAATGAAAAACAAAGGCAAAATCTGTGTTCAAAGGTGGAGCAACCCACGATATATCTAACTTTTGTTACGTTTTTCCCATATAAGGTAGGAATGGCCATTATGATTCATTCAAATAAAAACACGAGCTTTATTCCCATTTTTCTCCTACGCTTTTCGATGTTTATAACGTCTTCTTTAGGGAGGCTGCTTTGAAAAGAAAGGAAAACATATTAACATATACTTTTGCGTTTATGTTCATTGTTCACTGATTCCAAAACTGTTTTCGGCTTAGCTCCATCAGCTCTTGTTTTCAAGATATGGCGGAAACACGAAAATATTTATGCCAAGTGTGGCCCCCATAAATTCTAGAGTGCCACAAATTCCCTTTTATCTTAAAAACAAGAGCAGATAAAACCAAACCAATTATGCAGTTTTGTCAAGTGCCATCGCCATATTAACATAATTAGATCGAAGTAGCCCTGCACCAAAAACACTGTTCGGTTTTGTTTTTGCTGTGGCTATTTGTTATACTCTGTACCGAAAGTATATGGAGTACATTAGGTTTGTGCGAAAGTATGTAACAGGGAGATGGAATTATTTCCGACCCTATTTATAAAGTACGGAACGTTAACCAAAGAATTTTTTTGTTTTTAAACTTTTACACCGCTCATCTGCACCAAATATTAAAAATCTTCTCAAACTTTGCATTAAACTGTAGGTCCCTTTTCTCTTGTGCGCGCAAATTCACGCACCTCTCAATCAGCTTAGACCCAGATGTGACTAAAAAATAGGATCAAAGCATGCGAGCTAGAAAATGAGAACAAATTAGGCGCTTCAAGGTTACAGGCGGCAGAAATATGAAGTAAACTTCAGTCCGCTAGACGTGTACCTAGATTGTACGTGTGGGACTTTCGCTCCTAATTAGCATTATTCTGTTTTACTATTTTATTCAAATATTTTATTTTATTTTACTAATCAATCGTTATGGAAAGAAACCATATATTTCGCCAAGTCCAGAATAACAAATTACCCCCTCCCCACTCATAGGGGGTGCCTACTGGTCCCCTTTCTTTTCTATTTATTTATTATTTCATAAAATTGTTCCTAACCAACTCTACTGCGCTGTGCGTCTGAAGCTGATGTTTTTGAGTTGACTGCGTGCGAGTGTAGATCCGCCAGCCACCGGTCCCGTTTTGACAAGGTGGATTGGAACCAAGCTGAAGGAGCTTCTTGAACTCTGATGTGACGTCTAAATTAAAACCCATGCAAAAGGAATTATAATTTGATAAATTTACCTATAAACTCATATATATGGGTGACGAGCTGAGTCGTTTTGTCCGTCCGTGTCTGTCCGTCTGCTGTTTCCTCTCTAGTTTTAATGCTATCGAGCTGAAACGATCTCTTTTTACTGCAGCTAACATTCCGAACCGACGATCGGCTGACTATACTTAACAAAAAAAATGTTGTTTTTATTGTTAACGGCTCCCACTCAGTGATTATGAATATTATACGTTGTGGATTTGCTTTAGAAAGATTTTTGTTTTCAAGCTGGCGTTCTTAAATATGTTTGTAAAACATTTGCAAAATTCAGCAAAGACGAAGTTAGCTTGTTGTTGTTTCCGTTGTTGCTGTTGCAATGCGTTTGTATGTATGTTTCTGGGCGCTACCAAGGCCAGACGCCATATTGGTAACGCACGTTTGTATGTGTTATGGTATCTACTGTTTGTCTTCGCGAACCGATCTTGATCAGTGCATCGACAAAACGCTAATATTCTTCATTACAAAACACTGCTGACCGGGTAAAGCAATGCAATCGCTTTAACTTAAACCACTTTTCGAAGCGAACATCATGTTGCACAATTTGATATCAAATGTTGGTTGCATTGTGTGTTAGTTCGTCTCCAGTTTCAAATGCATAATTTTATGTAATAATTTGCTAGGCATTGTGTGTTTGAGTTGAGTTCTCCCAACACCAGCAGCCGCCGCAAGACAAATTAACACACTTGTGACGACGGTTTATACATTATTTGTAGTCAAATTAAAGCCAACAGCTGTGCATTTTACATGAGTTCAGTCAAGCTGGAGCGCACGCCGTGCAAATATGAATTTTAATTTTGTTGCTTAACTTTTGTGGTATGGCAAAGTTATGGACTTTTGTTTTTGGCCATAATTATACTCAAAATGTATATGCAATTGCAACGATGCGAATCATCAAATTAAATTATTCTTATTAATTTGAAGAGCGCACAAGAGTCAGCCCCGTAATAAAGTTGTCAAAGCAACCAAAGCAAACCAGACCGACAAACTTCAACTGTCGCACCGTCCACCGCACTGGCCCCAAACGACAAGTTGAACCAATAATTTACACAAATTGGCAATTTTGCTTGCCGAATAACGTCCGTCAAGTCAACCGACGTAAAAGTCAAAATTCGGTCAAAACTTTTGCTGGCGACTCTCAACTTGTTCTCACTTTATCGCATCTTTATCGGCTTCAGCTCGACAAACACGTCGAGAAATTCAAATGATAAGGCACAAAAATGTTTCTGGGAACTATGAGAGCGGGGGCTGGGGGGGAGTCTGTGGCTGCAGGGCATGGCGCGTTATGACAACATAAACGATATTTACTTTTGCCTTGCCTTGCCATTTCGTTATTCCCTTCGATGCCTTTTATTTGGAGTCTTACTTCTGCTGGCTTTGCGATTTTCCTCTCTCCCTTTCGGGGGCAAAACTTTTCGGTTTCTTTTTGTTCGTTTCGTTTCGCTTCTTGTTCACTTTTTTCCCCATATTTTTTTTGCTATTTGAAGTACTTCAAAGATTTTAGCATATTTTATTTGAATACTTTATTTCGTTGAAATGCGTTTGTGTGCGTGCGGCTGAGAGGGGGAGGAGGGCTGAGCGGGGCCAACTAGCAAAGGGACGACATGACTTTTTCAGCTTTGTTGGTGCCCTCCCCTACATCCGCTCGTCTAACTAGTTTCTATGTCTTTGGTGCAAAGTTTTTCCTCAGCCGTTGCGAAATGAAATTTTTGAAAATTTTTCCGCGGGGAAATGAAAAAGTTTGCCCTGGCGGACACAATGCGGCTGCGATCCCTGGCCAACCTCCTGCCGCCCTCGACATCATAGTTAATATTACGCATACGCCGCGTATGCCCTTTTGACTTTTGCCCAGACGCCAGCAAAGCTCAGTCCATCCATTTGCGTGGCAATGTGCAGGGCACAGCTGTTGGCGGGACCCAGGGAATGGAGCAAGGCGTGGGATAAGCAATAAAGGATAATGTCATTCAATGTTTTGTGTGCTGTGCGCACAGCGGCAACTGCAGCAACAACAGCAAAACGGAAACGCTTGCCATCATCAGCGTCGTGCTCGTCGACGTTGTTGCCGTTGTCGCCGTTGTCATTGGCAATAGTTTCGCCCCGTCTTTGTTGCTGTTTTCGGCTCCTTCAGACAATAGTCAAAATGTCTTCATGCTCAAAGCGACGCGCATAACGGAAATTCGCATTTGAAAAATACTTTCTTCATTTAACAACAATGTAAGGAAGCGTGCTAGAGGAGCGAGCAGGGAGGCAACCGGCTGCTTTGGTGGCAAAGTGTTGGCATTACTGTAAATCGTTTTCGTTATACGTTTTATAATGGCACAGAGAGACGCAACGATGTCGTTGGACAATGGGCGGAAATGGTACACTAAGCGGTTAAAATATTTAAAATCAAGTTGTTTCTCGCTCTGAGAAGATTCTCGACAAATAACTTACAGCTTTCCTTAGAGCTAAAAACAGATTTTCCCGCTGAAGTGCCCACTTTTACTAAAAAGGGAAACTTTTGTCAAAATTTCAGCCTACTAGTTTATATAGAGATTAGAATTGATCGGTTATGTGTTAAGCTGCCTTTACACTTATCATATATATCTAAATACGCTCTCTGACGATGGTGCAATATTTAGAAAATGTAGCCTTCTTTGGTATAGTTTGACAGGTTCAATTTGATAGAGATATAAGTGTAAAGGCAGCTTTAGCCTTAGTCCTTATCGGCAAAAAACCATCCAATTGGTTTTTGACAGCTGTTTTCAAAATCGAACGCAATGACGGAGGTCTGTTCGATGTTTATCAAATGAAATGCTGAATACATTAATTTTGGTTTTTATACTCTGCTAGAGTAT
The DNA here is from genome assembly GCA_018904235.1 of Lordiphosa stackelbergi. Lineage (NCBI taxonomy): Eukaryota > Metazoa > Arthropoda > Insecta > Diptera > Drosophilidae > Lordiphosa > Lordiphosa stackelbergi. The sequence continues at coordinate 102,697 of JAEIFU010000674.1, read as the reverse complement.
ATTAAGTTTGTGCAAAAGTATGTAACAGGGAGAAGGAATCATTTCCGACCCTATAAAGTATATATATTCTTGATCAGCATCAACAGCCGAGTCGATATAGCCATGTCCGTCTGTCCGTCTGTCTGTCCGTCTGTCTGTCCGTCTGTCTGTCCGTCTGTCTGTCCGTCCGTATGAACAAACAGATCTCAGAGATGGTAAGAGATAGAGGTTTGACATGTATGGGACAAATGCTTCTTATACTTGCAGGCAGATCAAGTTTATTTTCAATTTTTGCCACGCCCCCTCCCGCCCCCACAATTTTGAAAAAACGTCATATCTCCCACAGTTTTGTAGATAGATGATTTGTACCTTCTAGAGATAGTTAGTCATTAGGAATATGTATCGATTTGCCAAAGAAATGATAAAGATCGGACGAGCGGTTCTCAAGTTATGAGCAAATAAGTGAATCTGAATCACTCCCGGCCACCCCCGCCACCCACGCCGCACAATCTTAGAGAGAGAGAGAGAGAGAGAGAGAGGGAGAGGGAGAGGAGAGGAGAGAGAGAGAGAGAGGGAGAGGGAGAGAGAGAGAGGGAGAGAGAGAGAGAGAGAGAGAGAGAGGGAGAGGGAGAGGGAGAGGGAGAGAGAGAGAGAGGTACAGAGTATTTTGGTTGGATAATTTACTTGTCACGAATAATGTACATTAGGGGTACTCTTGAGATGGACTTTCGCTCTTAGGGACATAGGCAGAGTCCGCTTCAAACCAGTGACCTTCTGCTTCAGGAACATCTGCAACTTCGGCATCTAACAGAGAAAAATCTTAAGCTGGCCGTCTATTTATAGAGTCGAAAATATCATGAAGGGCTTTGTAAAATAGTTCATTTCTCTCGCAAAAGACTTCGAATGTTGAAAAAATTTAATAGACCTTGTTCGAACCGCGCTTGCAGTCATTGCCACATAAATTGCATTTTCCGAAGTGCTCGCCTTGTAAAAATTTGGTCCTAAATTTTCCCACCCTCGCCTACACTCGCTTAGCTAGAGATATGAAGCGAATTGAACAAAAATGTCGAAAAAAGAAAATAGAAAAGTATAATGTGATCGTTTAAATAGTTTGCGTTGTTACCAGAAAGTTTGAAAAATATCTAAAAATGCTTACTGAATTTATTTTTTAAAGCCCTAGGAAAATAATAGAAAAATACAAACGAGAAGGCTCAGCTAACTTCGTCTGTGCCGAAGTTTTTATACCTCTGCAAATGTTCTGAAATCTCAGAGTATAAGAGTAACAGTGACTTGACTACAGTGACTAATCAGTGGATAAACAGTGACTAAACAGCGACTAAACGGTGACTTAACAGTGACTAAACAGGGACTTGACAATGACTTAACTGTGTCTTGACAATGTCTAAACAGTGATTTGACAGTGAATAAATAGCAACAGAACAGTGACATGACAGAGACTTAACAGTGACTAAACAGTCACTAAACAGTAACTAAACAGTGATTTAACAGTGAATAAACAGTGAGTTGACTGTGACATAACAGTACCTTGACAATGTCTAAGCAGTGATTTGACAGTGACTAAACAGCAACATGTCAGTGACATGACAGAGACTTAACAGTGACTAAACTGTCATTAACAGTGACTAAACAGTGACTTGACAGTAACTTTACAGTGACATGACAGTGTCTTGACAGTGACTAAACTTTATAAAAAGCTCATATGTAATCTCTCGTGGAACACTGGAACTACAATTAGAAACAAGTAAGAGTGTTGCGGTCGAGTGCCCCGACAGCAAAATACCCTGTTCCCAGTAATGTGTTTTCTATAGCTTTGAACTCGTTTTATCTTAAAATTTATTTGAATAAATGGGGAGGCGCATTTGCATATCTTCGGTGTTTTTGCTCGGATCTTATAGTGGTATGCAGAATAGACAGATATTGGGCCTTACTGAAGATATATTAAGTCACTAGGTTTCAGCTTAAAAATTGTAGGTCTGACAGTTTTTCGCGGTTAGAAGAAGGGGGAGAAGGAATTTGCCAAATCTGGAGCAAACTTGATCTGGGTACAGTATACACCTACATACATGCCAAAAATTGTGGCTCTATCTGTTACAGTCTCTGAGATCGACGCGTTCATACAGACAGACAGACGGACAGACGTACAGACGGAAATGGCTAAATCGACTCGGCTGTTGATGCTGATCAAGAATATATATACCTTATGGGGTCGGAGGTGCTCGGGTTATTGTAAATACTTTTCGAACTATTTTTAGAGCTTATCATGCGTTTAGATTGGATTGTAAAATGTAAAATTGGCTATACAGCTTCTCCAACGGGGCCAAGCCAAGCTTCTCTCAATCTCTTGGCGTGTGTGCCTTAAATTTTTCGCCCAAGAGAAAGGGACCTACAGTTTAACGCCGAATCCGAACGGCAAAGTTTGAGAATTTGCTTTTTCATGGCTAGTTACTTTACAGCTAGCCCCAATAGCTTAGTTTAGGTTGGATTGGTCTGATATAAATAAATTCTGTTCCGACCGACCTTGAACTCTTCCAGTCGTTTTTATTGTCTGAGTGTACAGACTGCTCTATTCGCGGATAGTGGAACGACTTGACTTGTGATATGTTCCATTGTTCGTTGTTGTATTTCTAGTTAAGAATAAGAGAAAACCCTCACGAGTTTCATTGGAAAACTTTTCGCATAAGCGTAAATATGGATTTAAATTGATTTTTTGTTCAGCGCGAATAAAACTCAGAAGGCATATTCATTTATTTGCTGTTTAGTTGATTACATTTAGCTACTGATTTTGTTGTAAAGAGCCACCTTAGAGCGTGAGTGTTGACGTGCGAGACAGATGCCCAACTAACATACATGCTTCATGCCAGCGGGCATAAGCTTGGCACTGCAGAAGACAGCTCATTTTCATCAGCAGCAGGACATGTGGTGACATTTCGCTTCAGAGTGCTGCGGGCGCCGCATATTTAAATCTAATTTTGTCACCCCGCCAAAGAACGGCACATGTTGCCTCTGCCGCTGCTGCCTTCCTGGCGCATGTGGTGCGGTATGCACGCTGCTGATTCACTGTAATCGCGATTTCCTGTGCAACAGACGGCATCAGCGGTGGCAGCCCGGCCAGAATGAAGGCCAACAACAGCAGCAGCCGCTTGTCATTGTCGTTGCTGCTTTTGTTGGTCGCGTTAAAAATGTCACAGCGCATTGCATACTTATTGGCGCGTGTGTTAATACTCCATCCGCAGCCGCAGCCGCTGCCGCTGCCACTGCCATCCTTTGGTGCCGCCGCAGGCTAAATGTTACGGGCTGTGTGCATTTGTGGCTGGTAAAATCCCTTTGCTTTTCTTGTTGCAAATTCACGCTTCACTCTCGCACTCTCACACACACACACAATGCCTTCCTTCCTAGCGTTTTTGCCAAGCCTTTGAATTAGCTTTCTGTGGGTTGCCTCGCAATTGTACAAAAGCTTATTACGTGTTTTCGCCATATGTGCAGAAGCGCTGTATTTTTTCACTACATATAACGCGCTTTGAGGTCGCCTGTTCTCTGTGCTTTAATCCATTCGCTTTCAGTTGTCCCCCTTCACACTTTTCGCTGCCAGATCCGATTTCAAAATTGTGTCACATTCTCAGCAAAGAACCGATTTTTAAGGGCCACTCACAAAGAACGAACAGGAATTCCAAATGAAACACTCATTAAATATGCAGCATCAACTATAAATCATTTGACATAGCAACAAATTCGATTTGGCTAGACTGTCCGTAAAGCAGCCGGCTGAAAAGACATTCTAATTGACACATGACTGATGGCAATCAATAATCAAGTCAAATAGAATTGAACGCAAACGATTCGAGAGTTCGACTTCGACTTTAAGTAAGGCAGCCCCACTTCTAAAGCTTCTAGTCTGACCCCCGAGTTCGGGGTAAAGGTTATAAAAAGAAGAGAGTTAAAGTTTAAGAACTCTAACAATGAAAACAAACATTTTTGGACTGATCGTTTTCCAATTTAAACCTAATTTTGCGAATCTGTTTGAAAGCATATAAAACAAACAATCAGCGAGTTTGAAAACCATTAAATTGCAACCAAATAAGTTTTTCTGTCTGGCGGGTTTCCTTTAAATCTCTAGAGTTTTTGGCTTCGGTTGGAGCGGAAAGCGCTCGAAAAATCCGTCGGTGCCACAGAGCTTCAAGATATTTCATTTTCTTATTTAGTTTGAAGACTTGTGCTTATTTACAAGTTCCCAATGCAAAATAAAAAAATCTCCCATTTTTTAAACTACAACACACTTCATTATTGTGAAGTCCAGCTTTCGTTCTATTAAATTCTGATACATTTTTGTGCACTGATTCCAATACTGGTCTCGGATTTTTCTCTATCGGTTTTTGTTTTCAAGATATCATGGAAAATTCATTTTGCAGTATTTTTGGCTTTTAAGAAAATGATTAAAAATGTATGGCAGGACAACTAGATTGATACACAAATAGTGTATAGGAAATGTTAAAAGACTACGTGATCTTACATTGACCTCACATTAATTGTTAATCATATTATCGTATCATATTCAGGCAATACTAGACTCACTCAGTTTCCCAGAAATTCATATATGCTTAATATTAAACAACCTCCGAGAATGGCATTATAATTTTTTAATTCGGCTACGAATGGGCCAAATGAGCTCCGCACTCACCATAATCTCCGAACTAAGCCCCTTGTAACTATTATGATTTTCCAAACATGAACAATTTGTTACTTGTGTTAAACAGATTTCAGTAAAGAGTCTATCTCAATTGTGCCAACAATGCCCACAGACCAATTTCGTTTACTGTCGAGTAAATTTTCTTCATAAAAAAATCGTTTAACAAACAGAAGTATTTATTTGTCATCAAAACAAGCATCTGAACTCATTCCGAAAGTTCAGTGAGGTCAACATCTGGCTTATGTGATGGTTTGGTGGGAGTCCAAGCTTCCGTTTTGTAAAAATGGGGTCAAAACTTTGGCGAAAGTTTATCAGTCTGACATTTTGGAAAAGGTTGTGAAGCCTCTCAACACGACTAACAAGACGTGGACCTCTCAACAAGACTCTGATCCAACTCACAAGTCAAAAACGACACAATAATGGCTAAAACAAAAACCCAGGTACCTAACAATTTTTAATTTCTTTTGTACAAACACTTACATGTTGAGCCACACCTCAATTCATAAATTTTATATAAAGTCAAGCTGTATATGAAAGGAAAGGTTATTGAATTTCCAAAAATCGTGTAAAAAAAATCATCAATCAGTTAAGAAGTTTAAATACGACCAGCAAATCTTTTTGAAATAAATAGCTTTTTGCACAAAGACGCTCGAAATTTATGTTTTAAAATTCTAGGAAAAATAGTAAAATATTCAAAATAGTATTTCTATTTTCCGTACTAACTACCAAGTCGGGGACCAATTCAGTACAGGTACAAATATCAGAAATGAGTTATGTTTGAGATTTTCTTGGAAAAAATGTTGACTTCGTCTTTTGTTCTGTGTTTTATTATGTGATCTGTGGTAAACACTTAAAATTCTCAAATTGCACTGTTAGTTTTTACATTAGTTTTGAACCGGTGACGGTATTTAATAAATATATATATATATATTTTTAAAAAATATATTTAGATCGTTGTATTTAAGCTGATAAGAAGAAGATTTCAGAACAATAAATACCACAATTTTTTAAAGTTGAATAAGTTTTCTATTTATTCTCTGGAACACTTTGTCTAATGAACCTGAATTGACATGTGGCTGAAGATAAAAGTGCTCCAACTACAGTGAAGAAACGCTCCTTTGGAAATGGTTTAATTAATTTTTTTTATTTTTGTAAACTTGTATTATTGAAGCATTCAAAAGCTTTATTATGATATTATAGCCAGACATCCTCAGAGGCGGCACAACTCATAACTCATGACTAAAAGAATGAGCTTAGATTTATTGAAAAATTTCTTAATATTTTGGCTCTAGAAAGTTTGATTCCAGTACCAAGCACCAAAAACGGTAAGCGATGCTAACATTTTATGAAAAGGACTTAAACAATTGCAGAGAACCGATCTGAAACAAAAACTATTTTGTGGTACAATAAAAGTGAGAACAAAGAGTTGAAAAAAGTTGAGACTGCACTGGAGAGCTAAATTCGAGTCAGTCGTGTCTTGTCTGGAGATTTAGCTAAATTCACCAACCAAACAAATTCGATACGCAAAATTAGTTTTGGAAATATAAAAAACATTATTTTTCTGGATAGGTTGCATCAAATGAATCAAATATTTTATATGTTTTAATATTAAAATTTTCGTTTCAATAAAAACCCTCGTAATGCTGCGTAACAATTAAAACCTGACAACCACAGCGCCCAAAACTAGGGAGTCGCCATCTGTATACCAACATTGGTACCAACAAAGTCTTAAAGGTGTCAGTTATTTCTGTTGATTTGATGAATTTTGCATCTTATTTTGGAGAATATGGCTTAACTTTGAATTATACCATTGTGCAACTTTTTTAAGGTCATTTTCTGGTTATTTTTTAAGAGCATACCGAAACTAAAAAAATCCCCAAAGGACTTGGCCCTATCACATCTAAGGTACTTTATACCCCAAACAAACAGTCCATATATCATAAGCCGTTTGGAATTATGTTTTTATATCTTTGGCAAAGTTAAAGATATAAACTAGGGGGAAAAAAGTCATGAACAGACTGACCCAAAAAATTGGCATCTAGTCAAAAGTGCAAAAACTTCGAAAAATTTTGTTCATGTTTTTTGCCAGAAACGGCTAAACTACTGGGAATTCAAAAACCCGTTCTTCTGCGAAATTATCCCAAACAACAATATAAACAAATCTCTAGTACACGCCAGCTTCATACGAACCTTCATACCGTTTTGATACTATAAAAGTTATCTTTTCTAGATAACACTTTGTATTCATTATGAACTTTAGTTCTCAGTATATTAAAGGTATAAAAACAGAAAAAACGTAATTTTAACCAAAGGTTAAAGTTTTAATATTTTAATGCTGATTAAAAACTAGAAACTAGAAACCTCCGAGAGCAATGCCTGCAGCTTCTTGCCTTGATGTCTTTTTTGCATTGGCATTGCAACCTGGTGGAATCGCCCCTCCCTTGTTCGTCCGCTTCGCTGGGCAATTGTTTCATAAAAACATCCAGATGTTGATGCAAAAAATGCAAATTTAAAGTCATCGATACGTTGATATGCTCAAGGCACTTGAGCATTCTTGCCAATAATTTCCTTATTTCATCTGGATCAGCTCGGTGATTTCCTAAAACGTTCTGAATCACAGCTTTAAGAATGTCCCATGCTTGCCGCTGATTCCTTGTGAGCACAGTGGTGAAGTCATCGAACACCTGTTTAATGCAAAATCAGCCAAATCAGATATAAAATTAATTAAAATTACATAATTACCAGCTTTAATTTTTGCATCGCTGAGTTTCGGAAAGATGGTTTTTAAGCAATCAAAGAATTCGGCACTACTTTTAACAGCAGTCTTGATGAACTTTGAAGCGATTTCCAATTTTATGTATCAAAACGGTAAGAAGGGGTGTTCGTATGAAGCTGGCGTGTACTAGAGATTTGTTTAAATTGTTGTTTGGGATAATTTCTCAGAAGAACGGTTTTTCAAATTCCCAGTAGTTTAGCCGTTTCTGGCAAAAACATGAAAAAATTGCAAATTGCGAAGTTTTTGCACTTTTGAAGCACTAGATGCCAATTGTTTGGGTCAATCTGTTCATGAATTTTTTTCCTCTAGTTTATATCTTTAACTTTGCCCAAGATATAAAAACAAAATTCCAAAAGGTTTATGATATATGGACAGTTTGGGGTGAAAATATGTTGGCTATCAAAAAAGTACCTTTACGATGTGGTAGGGCCAAATCCTTTGGTGTTTTTAGTTTCGGTATGCTCTTAAAAAATATCGCGGTCCGAAGGCGTAACCAATTTTTGAGTTGCACTGTGTAATTTAAGGGCCGTTTTGTCATGTTGCTGTTTTTGCAAATCTAGGTGGATTTGCTGCATTTGCTTTGCTCATGTTCATGGTTAGCCATCTAGGTGGATTTCGTTGTCATCTACTTCATCCTCATTGATTTGAAAACCATGTACATGCTTAACCAAATAAAGTATTTTTATAGATAATAAAAATATTTATATAATAAAATTTTACAAAAAAACAAATATTTTTTATTTTTTTAATCACATTTATACAAAAAAATAAAAAAAAAAAATAATTATTATTATAAATAAAGATAAAGGTATATGATGATGAAAATTTGGATGGGGGCTTGGGGTTTTAGACCCCATATAGTTTTTAAATCAAAAAAAAAAAGAGGTTTTTACCGTTTTGTTTTGGTGAGGGGTAATGATCATAAATATGCCGCGGCGGGGCGGCCGTTGATAATAAATTAAAATAAAATGAATGAGTGGATTCCTTCCCATCCCAGGAGGGGGGGGGGGCGCTAAACAGCAAAAAAAAAATAAATCTACATGAGCATCCGATTGCACAAAACCACCTAGTTGTCTGATCACTAGGGGATTTAACTTGGGCAAGCGTTGAGGAAACAGCCAAAGCCAAACATTTACCACTCATTTCAACATGGGAAAGTCGAAATAGTAAGCATGTTTTGACGATTCAAACCTTGTCGTTTTGCAATATTGGACAGGGCTATTGAGGAATTTGAGATCAAGCTTATAGAGTATTAACCATAATGTAATACTGGATCAAATTTTATATTAATTTTTATGATCTCATAAGAATTGTAAGTATAATATTAATATTACACATTTAACGTTCGAAATTTTCTTGAGAGTCCTTAGCCCCTTCCCCCCAAATCCGAATCAAATACTAGATCCGCGCCTGCTTATGTTTTATTCCCATCTTTAAATAACATTTGAAGCGATAATCTATATTACAATTTGTAGAAAAAAATGCGAGGGTAAGGGACTATCTCAGCAACAGAGTATGTGGCATGGATTTTATAAAATCCTCAAAAATTAAAAATTAGTCAAAAAATCTCAAATTTTGGCAAAAATGTGTGTTTAAACGCCTATTTCATTTCATTTTGTGCGAAACGGAACATTTTATGATCGGCAAATTAAACATTTAGTTTAGTTTACCATAAAATTATGTTGTTCGGTGTTAAGAAAGTTGTTAGAGTTCTTTAGAAATTGACTTATGTGGTTGTTTGAATCCAGCCTTTTTTGAAAACGTTCGTTCCGTTTCGGATGTAGGCTCGGTGCGGGAGGATAAATATTAGAAGGTTTGGTTCAAGGGACCCAAAATCCCCAAAAAGTTTATTATCTTTTTCTAGCTTAAACTCTCGTTCGGTATGATCCCACTATTAGCAAGTGCGGCACCCATTTGGCAAGTATGTTTTTATTCCCAGATTAAATACGAAACTAAATCCTATTCACTACATCGATTGTGGCTTTTAAAAAGAAACATAAAAGTTATGAAACTACCTTAACAAATTAATCGCTTTTAATGATGAGATCAATTTATATTTTGTTCTCTTTGTTCTTCAATGTAAGCCTGTTGAATAGTTTGTCTGAAAGTTCACAAGCTGTAAGTAAGTTTTCCCCCTCCTATCTAGCCACTCAGTTCGTTTAGCCGATTTGGCATAACCAAGAGATGCATTGGGAAACCATTTTCATGAATTATATTTGAACAACAATGGGAGTCCAACTAGCCATGCAACTGGAGCCCACACAGACGAGTGTTGCCAATGGCAATAATGCTGTTGCCTGGAGCACTTAAAAAGCTGGTTGGGATTACTCATGTCGTGTTGTGGTTGTTGCTGCTGTTATCCATGAGTTTTTTAAGGCTTGAGTTGCTGTTGATTTAATTCAAGGGGCCAATGCATTTTGCAGTCGAGTGTTCGTATGAAAAATGTACAGCAATTCCGAGGCTGGACTCGTGGCACTTATCTCTTTTATCCTGGTCATTGTTGTTTGGTGTATGACCGGGGTACAAGTGGCATTGTAACATAATTTCCGTTGAAAATACATCAAAATGTGCCTCCATTTAGATGTTTGCCCAACAGATATATCCAGGCAGGGGCTCACACGCGGTGTAAATAACGGCGAATATATTTTTTACCCCCTTAAGAATATTGTTGCATACGCTGCTGCAAATATTACCCAGACACATGCACATGACTGTGGTTAGTTAGCATCTGTGTTTATATTTGTATTTGCATTTGTTGCCACACAAACACACACACGCACACGCAGACACACACACACACATAAAGCAAGAGAAATCGACGCATACACATGTCTGTGTCCATCACATTTGCCTTTCCACATGTTAGCATAAGTGTTTGTTTCCCTTTCTATAGCCAGGGCCAACCAGCCAGCCTGCCTGCCTGCCTGCTGGCTGACTTTTTTTCCAACAATTTGACCTGGCACATTTGTGTTTGTTCATCTACTTTTGCGGTTTGCCGCTTTTCACATATATTTCAACCACATTTGTAGTGACTCCGGTTCAGTTCGCGCATTGGACACCAGCCAAAAACAACAACAGAAACAAAAAAGATCTCAATGCCAGAGGGGGTGGCACAAGACTCACTTGAGTCCGCCTAAATGAAGGTAAACACTTGCCATCAAATTTATGCACACTGCACGAGGTAGAGGAGAGGACCCTCTCCCATACCTAAAGTGTTGTAAGAAATAGCCAAAATGATTATATTTAGCATTTGATCTGTCATTGATAGATACGAGGGTAGTCTGATAAGTAAAACAAACCCACCCAAAAAACCTAGAGATACTTTACTCCTTGACCTTGGTTTGACTGTTCCCTGGCTCATTGAAAGTTAGTATTTGTCAAGTGGGTCCATTTTATTGTTTTTTCTTACACAAATCAACTTTATTTCATTTTCGTTGAATTTTACTCAAACTAATAGCTGACTTCTTAAACTGCCCTCGCAATAAAATGGCAAATCTGCCGGCATGGACCACAGGAAATCCAATTCAAATAGCAGCAAATTGAAGCGCATTAACAACGAGCCATAATTTTGTCAAAATTACAATTCGCTGGCATTCGGCAGAAAAACATTGAAGTACCATGCGGCGTATGCGCAATTTGATGTGCTCGCAATTCAATTAAATGGGACAAATTAAAGCCAAACTACTGAAGTGCAATTTAATTGCTTGGGGAACAGCAGCTCTACGCAGCCGCCATTTTCACCCGGGGGAGAGTGCAGAGTGCAGCACGTATTTATTAGCTGACGTGCATTGATGAAGGTCGGACTCGGAACTCGGAGTAAAAGTCGCAGTCGAACATTTGGACTCCCCAGGTCGCTGATTGACTCACGATTATGCAATAAAACAACAGACGACTAGAAGGACAACAGCCCAGCAACGAGTCGAATGCCTCTAGAGACGCTAGAGACAATGCTTCTCTTCCACCATTTTTCCTCCTGTTCGTGTGTGTGTGTGTGTCTGGGTGTGTGCGTTTCATTGGCTTCATTTCAGCGCCCGCTTTTCAAAAGCGAAAACTTTTTTATGTCCAACTCATTAAAAATGTGCGCCAATGGACTTTATGCGGACCCAGCCCCCTCCCACACAGCCTAGCTTTTCGGATTTTTCGCCCTTTGCTGGGGATTTCATGAATGAGATGAAGCCAAATGCAATTTCCAAGTTTTTAATGTGCGAAATTTCTAATTTAAGATTTACGATATTTTTATGTGGAATTACATTTCCCGTTTACGCATCCCTGATTCAGCTTCGCTGGTGTTGGCCTGTGAATTTATATCGCCCCTGTCTGCTTTATGGCCCGCTCTTTAATTGTGGCCCGAAACGCATAAGCAAATTTCCAGTCTTAATTATGACTGCAACCCCACAGGTCAGAGGTCAGAGGTCGATGGCCGACCCCTGATGCACATTTTATGAACTGGAACCTAATTGGTTACACAGCCAAAAGCGGCCAACGCTTTATTGAAATTGTTTTGCCGCTGACCAATTGAGTAAGCACAACAGAAGCCTTTTTGCGGGGCCAATTTTATGACCAGGCTTGGAATGCAGTTGCAGATTTAATTGTTAGGCCCATAAATTGTGTGGGGAGAGAATGTGTCAGATGCAGAGATTGCATAAAATAAATTGGTCATCCATTGATTTGGGGCCAGACAATTTATGGCCGACTGAGATAAAGGAATTTAAGTGTCAGAATCAAAGCAAAGTCGAATTTTCGAATTAGAAAACTTGTTCCTAAAGAAACGCACTCGATTTTTGAGGGTTTTATTTAACGCATTTCAATAATTTAAAAGATTAGGTACAAAATATTCTGAAGTCCTGAAGATCTTACAAAATATAAAAAGAAAAAAAATTGGTCGAGCCCGTCTGTAACATACTCTGTACCAAGGTATACTTAACAAGTTAGCCGCACTTGCTCTCTTACAAACGCTTATATGTGTCAAAATCAGAGGCAGCCATCCATAGCTAACACCGCCCAATTTAGTAGTGTTTTTTGCGAACGCGAGCCGAACTTATAGTTGTGTGAATCGGTGATCACTGCATTGCAAGTGAAACGTCGCTCTCTTGTTCAACAACACAAGCGCAATTTTTTGTCCTTTCCATTTAGCCGCCTCTGGTCAAAAGAGAGCGATAGCGAAAGAGAAATGAAATTCACAACAAAAAATTCGACCGCGAGACTCGTCGCTCCTAAGGATTGTTCACCGACTGAAATTTAAAAAGTTGACAAGAGAGCGAGTGCGGCTACCTTGTTAAGTATATCTGCAGCGCTGCTGCTGAACTCAAGTTTCTCTCTCTCTCTCTTATTGGTATAATGAAATGCGGTGTTGGCTGTGGTGGTGGAGAAGAGGGTGTTTTGGTCTTTATTGGTCATATCTTAAGAACCGCTCATCCGATCTTTTTCATTTTTTCGGCAAATCGATACATATTACTAATGACTAACTACCTAGAAGGTACGAATCATCTATCTACAAAACTGTGGGAGATATGACGTTTTTTCAAAATTTCGGGGGCGGAAGGGGGCGTGGCAAAAATTGAAAATTATCTTGATCTGCCTGCAAGTATAAGAAATTTATGTTCGATACATGTCAAACCTCTACCTCTTCCCATCTGTGGGATCTGTTTGTTCATACGGATGGACCGACGGACAGACGGACATTAAGAATACATATATTTTACAGGGTCCTAAATGATTCCTTCTCTCAATTACATACTTTTGCACAAACTTAATATACTCTTTGGAATAGAGTACAAAAATTCGAAATAAACGCGTTCCCTTTGTAAGTACGAGATTTCTTGTATGAAGTTACAATACCAAGCCAAACAAATAAGAAAGTCGGTCAAGCCCGACGAAAGTATACTCCGTAACCACCAAAGTTTTTAAATATTTGATCAATTTAAGTAAAAAGCAGCAGAAATTGGCACAGAAGCCATAAAGTGTGTGAAGTGCTGCCCATAACCGTTTCGGCCGGTGCTGCCAAACGTTATTTTTCCTTAAAATTAGACAATCGTTTATCCGATCCTTACCATTCTTTTGGCTGATCGATAAATAATACAGATTACTCAATATGCGTAAAAGACGCGAACCTTCCAACTGCAAAATTTCTTACCATCTCTGAGATCTGTTTGTTCATACAGATAGACAGACGGATATGGCTAAACGGAAGTTAATACTGATCAAAAATATAGTAAATATTTTATAGTGTCGGAGATGATAATTTCTCCCTGTTACATACTTTTGCACAAACTTAATTTACTCCTTGTATTTATACAAATCCTTGTTTTAAGAGTTAATGGGAATTAAATTTGAAATTTCATTGTCTGTTTAGTTTGTGACAAATAACCTTGTTAAGTTTTTACTGCTAAGACGGTTGTATGACAACTGTGTTATTTATTTGAAAATGTCTTCGCCAAACCCATCTCTGAGGGTTGATAAACAGAGATTAATTTTATGTGCGATTTATAATATATAGATTCGAAAATGATCCTTACATTTTAGCTCAAGAAAAAAGGCTTTTGCAAATACATGTATGAATCCACCGATCCTGAACCGGACCTCTTCTGCTTGAAAAAGGTTCGGTTCAAAATATTTGTTTAGTCAGTTTTTTTAAAGCTTCTAAAACTATCGCAATATGTTCACCGTTTAATAAATATTTTATGCTGAATTGGAGCAATATCATTTTAAAATTATATCCAAACTGCATATTACCACTTCGAGAAGGAAATAAAGTCAACTTGTTAAATGACAAACCAAATCTGTTTATTGATTTACATAGAGGATGCCCTGGTTTAGAACTAAAGAATAATTAGTACAATGAATAGGGTCCATTCGGGTATTGATAAGCGTTTTTCACGGCCCCACTAACAAAATCGTGATACCTTCGCAAAATCTTTATCATTTTGTAAACTAGTGTTATTAGGAAAAACAACCAATTGGAACAGTTTCATGTTAATCTAAACCAACCCCATCAGTGCCGCCGATTAGCGATTGTGGCTCCATCTGAATGGCAGCCAGCGCATTAAGGGCTGGCAATTTATACCACATGTTTGGTACCAACAATAATTTCAATTTTTCATTTTATTTATGAATAATATGAATAAAATTTGAACTATAATATAAAAATGCATTATAAATCATTTATCACAATCATAAAATTTCAGTTGAACATCAAATTAACCCATAACTAAAATTAGGGAAATTTTTTTGCGAGAGATGCAGCCCTGTTTTTAGCGATGGAACTTTAATTGGAACAGTTTCTGTTCTAACTAGATTTTAAATAAGAAAATGAAATCTCTTGAAGTTCTGGGACACCGACGGATTTTTCGAGCGATTTGCAAACCAACCGAGGTCAAAATCTCTAGAGATTTCAGTGGCATAATTGTGGCGATAATTTTTCATTCTTTGTCCTCGAGGTAAAGCTTACGATCTCCAATCGATCGCTTGGAAGACTCAATCTTCTAGCAATCTCCCCCGTGACTCACAGAAGACTCCTTTGTATGATAAACGAGATCTCAGGTAACACATGAGAACTGATGTTTTGAGTGCTTGAGTTAATATGGTACAATTATTTACGGACTAAAACTAGAACCACCTTTAAGAACCAAAGACGAGCCGTTCTCAACTCTCTTCCTTAAGTGCTTTTAAATTGTACACAAAATTAATAAGAAGAAACAAAATCTTCCTTTCTAATGTAAAGGTAATATATGGGTATTAAGGGTTCACAAATCAGATAAGAAAGTCCAATAACGATCCATCTAGTTTTGCTTGAATGCAAGATGGGTTGGAATGGGTTACAGACTCAAATATCTCATACGACTGCCGCTTGGAGGGGGGTGATTATATATCAACTTGGAAATGGAACCGATTTCTTGGACATATAAACATTTTGCACTTCTCGGGTAGCCATTTTTCCTTGGTCTTTAGGTGATCCAACGAATAGCTCACTGAACTTTTTATAGCATTGTCTGTTTATCACCGACAATTCTTGGACTGCTTTCTCAGTTTTTTAGATCCTCTATTTCAATAGCTCCTTATTTTGACTTCCGAACTGAAATGAAATTCGATATTTTTCTCCAATATTTATTGAAGCTATGTATCAACTCCGTTTTTTTGTAGTTGGTTTATTAGCTAATGCTTTGTCTTAGCAGTTGCCTTACTCACTCGTTCCTTCCCTTGTATTTCTCACTTTTGTTTGGTCATGCAGTTAACACTACAGTGCTATCAATAACAATATTCAAGTCCAAAAGTCCAATTTACCTAAAATTGAGGTGAGATATAAATTGAAAACCCCAACCAACTCAAAGGCTTAGTTTAAACCACTTAGGTAAAAACAGCATGAAGTGCCGGCGATTTGCAGAACACGTGCGGCTATCCCAACAGTCCCAGAAAGAAACCACAAAAACCCTATCTCAATTGCAATCACTCAAAACAACGGAAATGACGCTTAGCACAACTTCCTGTCGCCCGGGCGGACGGATGGACATTACGTTTCCCACAGCTATGGGACGACGCGCAGCAGGAATGTGGCTAGGGAGCTGGTGCGGTGGGTTTCTTTTTTGGCATATTTGTCAACTACGCTTCCACAGCACTGCAATGATGACTGAGCAGGGGGGACACTGCCACGCCCACCACTCATACTCTTACATTTGCCACTGGCTGGCACATTCAAGTGCAATTTCCTAGTAATGCGAAACTATGTCATTTCGGCACGAACGCGAGCCGAGGAGCTGCAACAATAACCAGGCATACATCCTGCCTATGCGAGTGAGCCAGTTGGCCCGGAGATGGCAGTAGAAGACAGTTTGTCCCAAACACATGACACGTCACCACACTTGTATTTGGGCTTGAAATACACTCCTGTCCACCTGGGCTCAGTGCATCGGGATCAAGTCGGTGCTTGTAGCATGTGGTCGACTTCACAGTCACACACTGGCAGCCAGACAAGCGGCATTTCATAATGTCAAACCCCAAATCAGCAACAGATACCCGGAGAAGGCAAGCGTGGTCCTGTGCTGGCAGCAAGTGTCAACTGTTGCCTTCCATCGCAAGTAGCTGTTGTTGGGTTGCATCAAGTGTTTTGACACCAGCATGCGTCGGTTGGGGTCTTAAGTGGGAGATAATTTATATGTGGCGTATTTAATAATTGTTTGCAAATTTCTATCTTTTGTCTTTACAGAACAGTTTCACATTTTTGTGGGCGATCTGAGTGCCGAAATTGAAACGCAACAGCTGAAAGACGCATTCACCCCCTTTGGAGAAATATCGTAAGTGAAATATTCTGAAAATACTTAGAAAATACTTAGAATTGTAAATTCTTCGAATCTATCTGCATCTTTTAAGCGGAAATGGTGGTATTGCTGTCACTTGCTATGCATTTTTATAAAAATTGAAATTGAAATTATTTCCTGTTCTAGTGTGTTATACTGTCTGAGGCAAAAAGGTTTGAGTGATTTTTAAAAGAAACGCCATGCACCGTTGCATTTTTGCTAATGTTGCTGTCTTGCAGCCCGCTCGTCAATCCTGATTTGTTTAATTATTGATGATATCAGCGATGCCGTGGCACATCCTGCAAGCTCACCATCCCTCTGAACAGTCCTCTCGGCGTGAAAGGCTTTCCTGCTATTGCTGTTAGTAGGCGCTTCTCCTCGCAGAACCTCCGACTTGGTTAGTGTAGGAAAGGCCCCAATGTGTATCTGCTTGTTTAAAGCGGAGTGGGTACTCCCTAAAAGGCCCCAAGGTGTATCTGCGTGTTTAAAGCGGAGTGGGTACTCCCTAAAATATCCATGGTTTGTAAGAATCTGGGTCAGGCGGTGGTTGTCTTCTCCATGGCTTCGCTTGAACCACTCCTCTATATTAGGAATGAGTTGGTGGGTCCGTCTTCTTGTAGACTGTCGTGCTTTTCTCGCTATTGCTTCCACACACAGAAAAAAAGATCAAATTCATGCCGATATTCACCAGATTAAAATATCAATATTTTCAATTCATTTTGACCAGAAAATAATATCTTTCTGATCCAAAATAATATCATTCTCGTAAATTGATATTAAATAGTTTCAGAATGATCCTAAAAATGTCAATTTCCCAATATTGGCAATTTTTAACATATCAATTTGATATTTTTTCATATCGACTTAAAATTGATATGAACAAATATTTGTTTTTTTTCTGTGCAGGTCGAGGGGCATGCTTTTAGCTATTACAGCTGCTGCAGTATCCGAAATCGTTCTAAAGTAGGGTTGTCGAATATTTCAAAAATATCTATATCGATATTTTTGGCGATATTGAAAAAGTATCATTTCGATATAAATATTTTGGTGTCAAAAACAACGATATTATCGATATTTTCGATATTTTTCAATAAAAGCCCGGATTTTAACAATGAACAGGTCTATTGAGGTAATTGAGGCGTCATTTGACGCGTAATAAGAACTGCAATCTGACTGCTCAAATGAAATATAGATGTAATGTATATTTATTAAATTAACAAAAGATATTTTTTTTTTATTTCATATATAACATAAGAAGTTTTAAAAATTTATTCATGAATTTAAATGTGTGTTTACTTTTTTAATTCATCATTTTTCAAACTAGAGCATTCGAACTACAAAGCATAAAAAAAACTTATTCAGTTAAATCTTCGAAACTTAGGTTAGGTTAGGTTGTGATGGCTGAGAGCGACGAGTCGCTCTCCCAATTAGGCCACTTTGGGCCCATTCCGATGCCATATTTATTCCCTATTTACCCTTTTTAATACTGAGGTGGGTCCTCGTTACTGAACCATTGTGTGGACAGAAAAAATTTGAGTAGAGCTGGGATCTCTAGCCCGGATGTCTCCGAGAGGTTGAGTAGCAGAGGTTGACCAAGTGTCCTGAGTCTCCTTCTACTCAAGGCGGGGCAATGGCACAAAAGGTGTTGTACCGATTCCTCCTCTTCTTCGTGTCCGCAACTTCTGCAAAAGTCATGGTAAATGACGCCTAGGCGTACTGCGTGTCTGCCAATAAGACAGTGAAATCAGTGAATCTTCGAAACTTAAAAACTTCTGTTTTTACCAATAATCGTTAGACAAAGATTTTAGGAAGACGCTTGCTTATCGGTCATTCGGCTTCTGGTGTCAGAAACCACACTTTTTATAGCCGATACCAATCGTTCCGATGGCAAGGAGCTTCCCAGTGTAATAAGATATGATAATGCCAAGTCAGAAAGCACTGGCAATGCGTCTTTCTCTGCAATCCAGGGCAAACAACGCTAAATTCCAATTGTACTCCAATAATTTATTCTCCTGTCCTGGTGGTTGTTGAGATATCATGGCAGAATTGTGATCAGCGAAGAGCGATCCTTCAAATATTACGTCCTCAGATGTCGCACACAACATCTGGCACATATTGTCGAACAATATGTGTGCGGCATGACTATAAGCGACAGCCACTGGTATGACGATAGTCGTCACGCTGCAATCATGGTATTCTTTACTGTTTTTAAAAATGAGCTGCATTTCAGCCAAGCCTCTCCATGCTTTGCGATTGAATGCGTCTTTACGTTTGTTGAGTTGCCATGGTCCTTACAACTTTTTGCACAGTTTACAGTTAATAAATCAACTTTTAAACCTTGTGCCTTACATGTCCATAGCACAAGAAACAATTATTCGTAACATTGTGACTGAAGGCTAAAACAAAAATATCCCCAAAAAATATCACCAAAAAATATTCGATATCCGATATATCGCCTCCGAAAAATATTCGATAATGATATTCTTCATTTTGGGCAAAAATATCGATATTTCGATATATCGATAATATTTTCGACAACCCTATTCTAAAGCCGCTCATGAGTCGAATGGACCGGCGCAGCATACTGCCGTCTTGTACGGGGCTTGAGTCCGCCCATGTTTGGCATCGGCCTAGCCAGTGCAGCCGCCGTTTTTGATGTTTTCTCCCCAGCGTAGTGAAGGTGATCCCAAAAATGTGGCCTCCTGTCGATTAGCATTACTAATTTAGTATCCCCAGGTACTTCGGGTGATCGCATCCTCGCGTCGCCTATCGCTATTTCGATGCTCTTCACCTTTTTTCGGCTGCTTCTGAGGATTACTTCCATTTTGTGTTCGGGTACTGGTAGATGCAATTTTCCAGTTCGTTTTGTGGGTTACTTCATCCATTGTCTTTTCGACGACTGTTATGGCTATGTCATCTGCAAACCCATATATCGCCGCTCCAGTTGGTCTGCTGATACTTAGCATTCCATTTTAAAACACGTTCCATTGTGGAACTCCTCCTGAGGATATGGTTTCAGCTTGCCGAGGTGAATGCATGGCAAACGTCCAACGTGACCAGCGCGCAATACTCCTTCGCTAGTATAGCCATTACTCGCGTTCCATAGACCTTTGGGCTATGTTTTGCACCTTCTCTAGCGCATCCAGTGTGCTTCTGCAGGGTCAAAATCCAATTGTTCATCCGCCAGTCCGGAGTTTTCCTCTGTGGTTTCTTCTTTCGTATTTTTTGGTAGGCGATAAAAGCATCGAAAGCCGTCTCAATCGCTGGGTTACGACTAAAGTGTGGGACTCCAACCCAACCCACTAAACTGCCGCCTTCTTCTCCCCGATTCCCGGTGGCACTGCCATGAGGTATTACCTCACCGGGGGGGAACTGCCCAACGGGCTTATCTGATTTCTCTCCTATGTGAATAGTTGCGCAGGCTTTGGAACACTACTGTGGCCATATTGCAGACCGGCAACCAATTTTCCGTAGATTCTAGTACGATCCTCAACAGGTTGCTAGCGGCAACATTAACCATGCTTAAATGTTGTCGTACTTCATCGAACGTCGGACAGACAAAAAATACATGCTGTGCGTCTTGGGTGACCGACGGGGCGACCTGTACAGTTTAAGCAGTACGGGACGTCTTCGTGTTTGAACCTATGCAGGTTGGATTTCCAACATCCGTGTCCCGTAAGAAGTTGCATCAAGTTGTAGGTCACCTGTCCGTGTCCTCTGTTCATCCATAATCCTATGTTTGGGATTACCTTCAACGTCCATCGTCCTTTGGTCGATCTCTGCAACCGCTCTTGCGTATGTGTGTGTGTTTGCATGTGTGTCTCAATTGTACAGGGTATTTTGGAATCGGGCCATTCGACTGCAACGCTCTTACTTGTTTGCATTGTTCTTGGTGTTGGGTCCTCTTCTTTTCTGTCAAATCTTAGAATCAGATTTATGTTGTCAAATCCTTGTTTTGAGTTTAGACTTTGTTGTTAAAAGTTACTCATTGTGTTTGTGGGTCTGTGGGCAATTTGTATGTTGAGTAAGTCGACTCTAACCGACTTTGAAATACCCGTTAATCATGCAAAGAAATGTTTAATAGCGTTCTTGTGTTCCTGAGTGGGAACATGTATGGAACATTTTTTTAAATCGCCTATTTTATATCCGATCTTAATAATCTGATTTCATTCTTAAATATGGCTTCGACGCCACGTATTGCTAACGGCTTATAGTCGAGAGGGTTAAGGTACCGTTGGTAACTGAGCGAACATTTGATATATTTTTAAATTATTCTGTCTTTAATGGAAGAGAAACCACGGACCAAAGCATAGATCAATACGTAGTAGTCGATTAATATCAGTCTTTGACTTCGCGAATTCTAGTTTTGGTGTATTTGAACTGCTGGGCCGCCGTGGATGAATACGAAGTACTGAATTAAAAAGGTAGTCTCAATAGTGTCTAACGGATGAAAATAAGTTTATCTGAATTGTGAAGTCGTAACAATTGTAAAACGTGAAATGAGACCATTTTAAATTATTCTGGACTTCGGGGAAGAGCTCCGCTCTTAATCAATATACAGGGGCAACTGAATTCTTAAAATATGTTATTAGTCAAATCAAAGTGCATATTAAGGGATTTCAATTGAATAACAAAAAAATTACATTGTAATATGAAATATATTTCTAAGATTCAAGTACGCCAATTGGAATTGCTTCGAAATTGGACTCTGTTCCTCTCCACTCGTACGTGCTCATTAATTTCTGCTTTGCGAACTTGATTTTAGTCTTCGCCCATCCCTCCCTTCCCCCCAGTCAGCCCATTAACTTCAATCAAAGAGCGTTTTTCTGCACTTGTGTTGGGCCAAGAAAATTGTTAAATAAACAAACAAGTGCCAGCCATAAGACCACCCTTCCTCCCTCCCACGCAGCAGCCTATGGGCAGCTTAATTTATGAATAATTAGCAAGCCAGGGGCGCCTGTGGATGAAAACCGCAAAATGTTGCGCCAAACAACAAGGTTGTATTTTTTCCCTCGAACACAAAAAGAGGGAATGTACAAGCAATAAAATAATAATTTAATTTTCAACTACAGAAGCGCACAAAAAAAGGAAAGCGAAATGCATTGAAGCTGCCCCATCATCAACCGGGACGACGACACGAAAGCAAACAAAGCGCGAAATGAATGGCCCAAAAAAATATTAGAGCAGAACAAGCAATAGCAAATAAAACTGATTTACACAGGCATCGGGCGCAGGGTCCAGTTGCGATGGGCGAGGGGAGTGCTCCGCAGGCTTTTCATTTGCCACTTTCTTAATTAATGAGCAGCCGTCGAGCTCGGCCTCCTCCACCTGCCTTGCTTTCCACGTGTATGTATAGCCCCAAGTTATTTGCGCTAATTTCTTTTGAGATTCGGCAACGGCAGCCACCAAAAGTTGAACCGGCAACTATTTACTTAAATGTACCCAAACATTTTATGAGCCTGCCTTTTCAAGCTGGCGCGGCGGGCAAATGCGGAAATTTTCCGCATGTTTATTTTATGGTGAGCTGGAAAATCTACGTAATAATTACATTTTTCATTTGCACCTCAAGTGGCTGCCTGAAGGTTCCTGGCGACCGTAGAAGTTGCCTGCATCCGCAGTTGCTGTCATCTTCTTCGACAGCATCCTGTGGCTTTGGCTTTTAATTTATTGCTCCTTGCTCTTTATGTTTTGAGTGGTCGCGTGGGAAATAATCGCAAATGCTCAGCCGCTGTCGCAGCTAGTGGCTCTGCCGGCGCTGTACCTACTTTTCATCATCAGGTTAACAACACTCGTGGGTAGATTTTTCATTTAGTCTAGCATAACAATTTTTCCTGGGGCTTGGCTGATTCCTTTATTAGCTGCAATCTCCACATCTTTTCAACTAGTAGGAAATGTGAAATGTGGTTTAAGCGAGAAGCTCTATAGAGAAACTTAAAGCTAATTGTATTGATTACGCGTTAATTGGTATTTAAAGTATACTTCATGAAGGGAAAAGAGTGCAGTACTCATGGTTCTCAAATGTAAAACCGATATTCAAAGAAACTTAAGAGCTAATACAAATTGCTCTTGAATTTAATACTGATTTCCATAAATAACTCAATGCAGAAAATCAAAGCTTTAAGTAGTATTTATTAAATTGGCGCTCAGCGGGCGGAAATGGGTTCAGCAAATTTACCATCAAGAAATGATTTATTGTCGGTCGTCTTTCATAATATTCGAAGCAATAAATACATATTAAGCGACTGCTTAAACCGGACTGTTGAAATCAGTTGGGCTTGCCGTGAGATGTCCCAGACAGAACTTATACAAAACTTTATTAGAGAGAAAATGTGTTTATGGACTATCTAGAAGGTGTTTTCGTTATTCCAAAGTTGATATTAAGGCATGCAAAAACAACCTTTGGAATATTTTTGGACAAGTGATTTTCAAAACTGACCAATAAATGACGACACAGCTGTGACGATGTAGTTATTCGTGTAACTAACTTTGTGCTCGGGCAGACTCTTCTGGTCAGCGATGGCACACGCCTCATATCGATAGCATCCATTAATATCGATAGGTGGCTGAAGGGATTGACCGGGCCACAGCAACTCCCTCCACTGTGACCAGGTCGGGAGCGAATTTTATTTTGCTATGGCGAGTTTTTCCCCAGAAAGTCGTCGGAGGCGAGCAGCTACTGTTGAGGTTAGTGCCAGTTTTCATGGTTTCATGACATCTGTGGCTTGCTGTGATGAGCCGTTGGAGTTGTAGTTATGTCGCGTTGTTTCGAAGTTGGCCGAGTAGTTTTTGGTGTCGAGGTCGGTGAAAAACATGTGGAAGAGGCTCGGCCAGGCATTAGTCGCCCGACTACGAACCCGTCGGTGGAGGTCGATGAGAAGACTATCTTATTTTCGAAGCACTTTATGTAAGTAGACGAGGCTCGGCCAGGCATTGCTCGCCCGACGAAGCACTCGTCGGATTGTTGCTGGTTGTCGATCCTTCACTAAATGCGAGGATCTGATGATCGTGTTGGTAGCAGAGGTGATTTTGCTGGAGGAGGAAGCGGACGCTGATGTGGGTGCCGCTGTGGTCATGTTGTTGGCCACGAGATGGTGATGCTGGTGCTGTGAAGTCCTTACTCGGAGCGGATTCGAACTCGATTCACTTGGACTGAAAAACACAATGGGACTGACGTTTTAGATGACTGCGCCAAGCTACGCGTCTGAGACGAGGCAATTAAGAGGTTACTTGAATTAAATCTATTTGAAAGCATTCACCCGTAAATGCTTACTTGTAATTCTCAAGTTCTTATTTATCACTCTACCCATATAAATAGGGCATTATAAATTAATGCCACATATCGTCAATTTATCCCCTCAAGTGTTTTGTTTTTGTAAATCGCCAAACTATCATCAGACTCTCATCTCAAACTATTGCCAAAACTCACTTTTTGACGAGGGAGATAAGAAACCCGACAAAAAGGTTTGCAGAGTTGGCGTCTGTGTGTCGTGCCTGTGTGCGTTTACATGTGTACGTTTCCGTTGAAATTTCAAAATTTTTTGAAGAAATTATACTAGCAACAACACAGGAATGCAGGATGCGAATGCGCAAGTCCTGTTTGGAGTGTAGTTTCCACGGCGATCGCAAGTTGTGTGTGCAGACGCTTAAAGCATGATTGAGTGTGTGCATAAGGGCGGACATCGTTTTTCCACCGAGTCAAAACGTCCAGCTGTAGTGGCTTCTAATTTTTGTTACTTTCAATATAATTTGTAATAATTAATTTGTTGGTTTCAATTTTCACTTGGCTTTATTCCAACTGTTAATTTCAAGTGTATAATTTTTACCTATATTAATGGTTGCAGGGCTATGGCTGGTTTCGGCATACAGTGGATATCTCATAGAGAGAAAGGAGAGAGCGATCACATCAGTGATGCTCATTAAGCCTCTTCCCTAGTCAAAAAATGATCAAAACAATAAATTTATTTCTATACGGAAGCTTTTGTCTATTGATTGTGTTTTTTTTGCCGACCCCTGGCTTAGACCCATGCAACGCATCACATAACCCT
The DNA here is from genome assembly GCA_018904235.1 of Lordiphosa stackelbergi. Lineage (NCBI taxonomy): Eukaryota > Metazoa > Arthropoda > Insecta > Diptera > Drosophilidae > Lordiphosa > Lordiphosa stackelbergi. The sequence continues at coordinate 77,902 of JAEIFU010000674.1, read as the reverse complement.
GCCTTTCTAAGATCTTCTTAATTCCAGACAGAGGTTCCCCTTTTTTTTGAGGGGTGTATGGTCTAGTCTGCATCAAAACGCGAATAAAAAAGGAAGGGGGGGAAAAAAAAGAAAAAAAAAAAAAAAAAAAAAAAAGAAAACAAACCACACCTAAAATAATTTCTTCTTAGCCTAGGAGGGGAGAAAAAAAAAAAAAAAAAAAGGAAAAAAAAAAAGGAAAAGAAAAACTATTTGGGAAAAAAGGGAAAGAGAATTGTAAAAAGAGGGAAAGTAAGATTATGAAAAGTGGAAAGAATAGAAGGAAGAAAAATGGAGAGAGAAAAAGAAAGAGAAAAAGAATAGAAAGGGAGGGGGGAGAAAAAAAAAGGTTCAGGGATTTTTGGCGCTAAAAGGCACACAGGTCTGCGCAGACCTATGTGGGAGATTTTATGGGAATACAGGTAGATATCTAATAGGAAAGAAAAAGTAAAGAAAGTGAAATATCTATACATTTAAGGTAAAAAAAAATTCTTGTTGTTAAGCGAAGGTAAGAAAGTTAAATTCAAGAAAGAAATAATGCATAATAATACTCGGTAGGATATGAGCAGTTTATTTTAGGACTATGAGCAAGGTGATATTATTATGTGGAACGAGTACAGTAAAAAAAAGAAATATAAGTTTGTAAAAACGCGGCCAAGTCGTATGACGAGAAGAAATATCGGCATATACTTAGTCCAGAACCAGCGTATTTTTCGATCAATTTCGAAAATGTTCTCCTTGTTTTACAGAAGCTCTTTATTTGGAACAAGTTCTTCATAAGTATGTTCCAAACATCGTCGATGGCTGTTATAAAAAGAGAAGGAAAGAACGGGAAGTTTGATAAAAAAGTAATAATATGAGAAAACAGTTAAAAAAAAAAATTGAGGAAAGGAGGGGGGGGGAAAAATAATCAAATACGTTTTAGAATAGTTTTATTTTGGTGCGCAGAAATCGTCGCCCTGTAAATAGGGTCTCCGCTGTGGCCCAACAACTCAAGAACAGGCTGACTGTTTGACCTCAATATGCCGGAAAACAAAGTTGGGCCTGGCCAAATTTTATTTTCCGTACGGGTTCGTCAACATTCGTGAGAGCCGTCTCACCTCGGTTAATTCCCTTCCGTCCTTTTCGTTTTCTTCTCCCCTTACCTCTAGTACTCCCCCAAATTTCATCCTTGGAACGGTGTTTTATAATTGAGCTGAACGAGGGTTGCTCTTTGCTTATATCGACGGCTTCAAGCGCTTCGGTGGCAGTTTCAGCGACTTCATAGAAATCTTATAAATTAACATCATCGTCATTCGAATCTTCGGCTTCTATGGCGATGTCTGTCTCAGCATCGGAAACCGCATTTTCTAAGATCCGTGCCATCATCGTCTTCGAATGGATCGGGGTTTTCGGCCTCTTCATAAGTACCGGCCAACCGTTCGGCTAACCTTTCTTCCATTTGATTTCTCTCTTCTTCCGATAAACTTTGATTTCTTCCGGTCGATTCAGCACGTCCAACACATCATCATCAAAACTTGATGCTGGTGCCATTTTTTATGGAAAAAACGCAAAATTGGCAACTTTTTGTATCATGCCGACTGGACATGGTCCCATTAAAACGGACCACAGCGTTCTAAAATAAGCAATAAAATATCTAAAAAGGCAACCGAAATTGTAGGGTCACACTGATTTGTCAGCCTTTTGTGTTCAAAGTGATATTACAAAATTCAAGTTCAAGCAGAAAAATTAATGATTCATTTTCTGTTCACAGCATCCTATAAACTTCTAACGCTATTGCTATAAATTTGGGCGTTCTACATAAACATTCTTCACACAACCCAGACCCAGATTGAAACTCGGACTTTCAATCGCATGCCACACCATTCATTTTACATATAGGTCTACACAGACCTGCTTGTGCCGTTTGTGAATTTATTTTTGAAAACACGAATAAAACCGAATACAAACACATAATCTTTCGGATTTCATGCTCATTGTGTTGTCAATACCCCCTTCTGGGAAGTCATGGACGGATTCGTCTCTAACACTCAAAACAAAAAAGTTATACACACTTTTATAAGCAACCTTCTAGGTTAAGCTTGGTATGGAGATACTTGCGAACTGCACATTATTTCGTCGATAGCAATTGCGAAGTAAGACGCTAATCTCTTGTTGTTTTGTTTTCAAATTTAACTTGGCGGGAAAATTCAAATGAATAAACAGCGAATAGTTTTGGTGGCCTCCAATGAAGCAATAGTTGCTACAATAGCTATATGCGATTTGAAATAAGCGGTAGTGAAGGCACCTAGGGTTCGACAGTGTTAGGTTAATCCTTACTTTATTTGTATTTTTTCAATAATTTTCTCCAATAGGCTTTTAATGCATTATGGACACGACTAGGGAAAGGGAAACTGAATTGACTGCGCCATGACATTACTCATCATCAGCAATCTCGTAGGAGGAGTTAAGATTCTCGTGGCATAAGTTGGGCAAAAACGACATGACTCCCACATCACATCGTTGCCTCCTTGAGTTGCGATGGGTACGCCTCCATCGCTTCCACTCTTGGCGCGCTTATCACTCCGGCAGAGAAGGCTGTCCTTTAACGAAGACCAAGCCGTTTTGCAATAGTCCTTTAGCAGCAACAAATATAGTGAATAACATATTAAAACTCAATAGATACTTTATATACCTTCCGTTCCAAAGGCAGTGCCCTATACTTTACGAGAAATTTATGTCAAGCCGCTATCGTAATGCTGTTTATGGATGAGCTTCCACAAAACAGATTTCTCTTTTATTAAATTACCTAAGGCCACCTTCTCCTCCAATAAAAAGTTGTACTGCCTTTTTAATGCTTTTGTTTTAGTTTTTTACTCAATATATATTACTTTTAATACACCGCGCCGCAACACTGGTATGTATATGTGTGTATACCGCGACATGTAATGTGTATGTAGAGACGGAAAATATGTTTTACCAAAGACACTACATATATAGATACCTCATCTCATACAAACTTTTTTTTTGGGATCCAATGTCAGCTCCCAATATCAATCGCTTTTTCCGTCACATGCGACATCTTTTATATCTATAAATCTTTGCTCTCAGCCGTGTAGCTATTTTATAAAACTTATAGCTAAATTTCAATATATGTATCCTCGTAGGGGCAGCGAAAAGCAAAAATTGGTATCCAAAGTCAGCTCCCAAAAAGAATCGTTTTTTGGTTTCACATGCGTCATCTATAATATCTTAAATATTCGTCGATAGCAAGTGCGAAATAAGACGCTCATCTCTAGTTGCTTTGTTTTTCAAATTTATCTTGCGGGGAAATTCAAATGAATTAACAGCGAATATTTGTGGTGGCCTCCAATGATGCAAAGTTGCTAGAATAATAATCCTTACTTTATTTGTAATTTTTAACAAATTGCTCCAATAGGCAATTGGTGCTTTATAGACACATTAGGGGAGAAGCTGAATGGACCGGGCCACAACTCTCGTTTATATGTATTTATAATGGAACGGCATAGATAAGAGAATGTCGTCCACGACTTGAGCGACAATGAAGTCCCAAGTCCGACCACTAAAAAAAGTTATGCAGCTGATCCGTTGGACATACGGAATCGCCGTCGTCCACAATTGAATCACTTTGTGCTGGGCCAAAGTTGCTCATCATCCCCCCGGGGAGAAGAAAAGCGACATACTCCACTTCACAATCGTAGTGCTTCTCCTCTGAGTTGCGGATGGGTACGCCTGCATCGCTTCCACTCTTGGCTTCTCCTCCGGCAGAGAAGGCTGTCTTTTTACGAAGCCAAGCCGTTTCGGTCCCTTAGCAAAACAAAACATAGTGAATACCATATGCAATAAACTCGATCAAATACTATATTATTTCTTTCAAAGCGCCTATATTCCGAGATAATTTTTGTAAGCCGTTATCATAATGCTGTTTATGATGAGCTTTATTAGCTCCCACAAAACAAGATTTATCTTTTATTAAATTACCTAAGGACGCCATCTCCTCCAATAAAAAATTGTTGCCACCACCGCCATATGTAGTGTGTATGTAGAGACGGAAAATATGTTTTACATATATTTCACACCTTCGAAATCATCACTCATCGCGTGACTATCGGGTGTCTATCGCTTGACACTTTGACGTCGGGTGGCAACGCTGTGATATCGATATGTCAATTTCGCGCGTGAACTCCATACCAACTCACGAAACAGCAAACTGCGAAATCCGTGCGAAATCATTTTTTTATATGGACTTTTTCATTTCGCGGGTATTTCGCGGGTATCTCCATACCAAGCTTTAAACGAAAAAGCATTGCGATTTTTGTGCATTGACATACAATCGAACCACCGTTGGGATAACGATTCGTCACCTACAGTAAAACTAAGTAAATACATTGTTGAATTAAACACTTTAAACTTAACGTTGCTCATTTGAGTTTAAACAAATTCATTTCGCAAAGCCGATAATTCATTTGCTTGAACAAGTAAGATAATTCTGTTATTAAATCCCACTTACCTACTAATTCCACTTGGATTAATTATGCTTTAATGATACCCAAATCAATCAACACCTTTCAAGACACTTTTAATCAGATACCACAAAAACCGATTCAAGGGTTTCAAGCACTGCTCATTATGGCCATACCCTTTGCTGATCTACTTCTGTGAATTAGGCCCAGACCCAATATCCGATTAGACATTAGAATGGGGCGGCTTTGTCCGCATTTAATGGCCATAAAACACAATGCGCAACATTTTGCCACACACTAAGGAGCTCGTGGCAGCTTATTTTAATGCAGCTAATTAATTATTTGACCGCTCAAAGGACCAACATAAAACCAACTCAAGGGCTGCCAATTAGGCAAATTCGTAGAAACCAATCGACTGCAGCGAAGCGTCTATGGAGGAGGATATGGTAGCCACTTCGAGCCGGCGAGGCCCGCCGGATTCAGGCCATCACACAGAACTGAAATTCAATTATCCGCCTGCGGTTGGAGCACAAATTGCGTCGGCTTGTTGTTGATGCAATCGCCGCAAACCAACACAAGATACCAAATTGTGCTGATTAATTGCATGCAATATATTTATGCTGTATGATGAGGTCTTTCAGGCGCAGCCTGGAAATCATTTTACGCGGCGAATCCATAAATAAACAAAATTCCAACAAAGGGCAGGCCAAAAACAATGGAGGCATTGATTACTATTAAGTAGAAGGCAAATATCAGTGAGCACGTTTTGTTTATTACCACATGATTATACACTCAGACCAAAAATAAAGCATAGACAAGCTGAGGTTGGACTGAGTTCTATAATTCTTTCACAAATTAAAGAAGAACTGAGTACTAGAGCTCTGACTTGCATTGTACACTCGGTGGAAAAGAAATTTCTAGACCCAAGTATACTCTCTCAATTCAGTTACACCAAAGGGAGATAGAATTTTGTTTGATTTCGTTCAACTTTTTTCTGAGTGTATAGTCTTAATGCTGCTAAATCATAATTCGTTCGCTTGCTCATATAATTGAATTAGATTTTTGGGCCTTGGCGGGCTGCTAATGATGTTTGTTGGCCACAAAAGCCTTACATAGATTCCATTCAAAAGTTCAACCTGCTAATAGTTGATAGTCCCTATCTCATACCCATTTTTTCGGTTAGTTTTAATGACACTTGGGCAAAGTTTTGAATTCGGTTTACCGTCTGCACTCTGCCGCTGCCATTGACATCATTACGTTGATTTTTCTTGGCTATAATTTTGCCGCCCGGCTATCGCCGAGGCGATGCTGAAAATGAGCAAAAACTTTCCACTTAATCTATTCAGAAAGTTGACTCTGTCGTTGCCCCTGCCGTTGCCATTTCCATTGCCGTTTCATAAACTTCAAAATGCGCTTGTGCACGTCGCCAAGTTCTCTGGTTCGACTTTGACTTGGCGCAGCCGAAACGGAAACCAATGATCGGCGACAAGTGGGCGCCCCTCTTCACTGCTGCAACGGAAACGGTAGAAAAAGTTGCACCGTCTCGCCGCTCTAACTCTAAGTAGGCGTCGGCCTTTTGTCGCGAGGCGCCGAATGACAAATCAAAATCGCATTCAGCTGCCGCGCGGCGTGCAGCGGAAGTTAATGCGAAAAACTTTTGCACCCCACCCCCCGAAAAAGGGGAACAATCAGTCAGGCTCTGCGCTCGCTGGCGTCCTCTTCCCGTCGAGCGTTCTGTGTGAATAATGAGACTTGCGACTTTTGTCGTTGCCCAGGCAAACGCACAAGCCTGCAAGAATTTATATGTATTTGTGGCCAAGTGTCAAAAGTTATATCAGGCAAAGTGGCGAATCGAACTTGTTGGCTTTTTTAAGAACACTTCAAATCTGAAAAAAAAGATTTTAACTGTTTCTTATTGCATATTGGGGTGTGAAGGTGTTCACTATTCCACTTACTTTTCAAACGTAATTCCGCTACAATTCCAAAACGTTTTCGGTTTCGTATTCTGAATTTCAAGTTAAATTGCTGGGGAAATAGTTATATGAACTAGTTGATAGTTGTGAAATAGCACTAGATGCTAAATATAAGCATCTTCGTTTTGATTTAGTATAAGTTAGATAATTGACTGCTCAAAATTAAAAACCAAAATTATAAAATTATTGCGAAATACACCGGCCAAATTGGATCTCTAAAGCAGGGGCTCCCATGACCATTCCGCAAGCCACGCATACGCATTTGTTGTTGTTTGAAGCTAAGGGATAGCGGCCGCGTATACTAGCAACCGGCTCATCATATATATCTCTCTTCTCTCTCTCTCTGATGTCTCTTGCAAACTTGAACGCAACAACAAAGTTGCTTAGCCTAGTCGGCACTCGCCTCGCTCGCTGTAACCCGAGCACTTTTCGCTTTTTACGGCGGCACACACACACAGAGAAATTTATGGTAGTTGTTCTTGCTTTAAATTTATTTTGTGCATTAGTATTTCATTCAACGCGACCGTAAGCATTCAAAATATTGGTCACAAGCGAAATCAGCTCAATTTTTTTTACCAAATTATCGCATTACTCTTTCTAATGGACTGACGACCGTTAATCCACACACCTAAACAGATAAGATGCAATTTTTTTAAATTTTTTTTTGTTTATTAACATTTTCCTGTTTAAATTGCGAAGCGAACTAAATTAAAATAACTCAAACGCAATACTGAGGTGTCGATGCTTAGCTGCCAAAATATTGATTGTTTCAACGGGCTTGTTTCACTGACATTAAGTGTACAACCTTTATCGGACTATCCAACAAAGTTTTCCAGTCAATTATTTTTGACCCAACGTGGGTAGCAATTGGTCTGGCCTAAGGTAACTATAGACCAACGCAGTCTCAACAAAATTTTGTTGTTGTAGTATTCGAATTGGTTTTTATAGTCAGCTCGAACAAACGGGAAAGAATTGGCAGCCTGACATTGACCACCATTGTCCTTTTAAATAAAGGAACAAATGCTGTTTTTTTATTCCTCGCATAAGACTGGTCGTGGTTTTTTTTGCCTTAAAGCACATTGTGAAGAATAGGTATTCACAATCTTACTCATTACTTTTTCTTGTACGGTCGAATATCTCAGTTAATTAACTGGTTGGAGATTTTTCATTGACATTTATAAATAGGGAGATGGTGATTCTAAATGATTTTCGTGTGCTTAATATGGTAACATTCACCCTTTATGGGATCATTTTGTGAGGAGGACCATCGCATATATAGACTTTTTATACAATCATCGTCAAGTACCATTTCTAAGCTTGAAAACGAGAGCGTAAGTTAAAGTCGGCTGTAACCGACTTCGATATACCCGTTACTTAGAAAAGAAATGTGAAACAGCGTTCCTGCGTTCTCGAGGGGTGAACATCCGAAAAGTATGCAACATTTTTTAACTTCGCTATTTATTATCCGATCTTGATGTAAACTTCAGGGATTATAGTTTCTTAAGAAATGTGGGAGTTATTCAACATATTCTATTGTGGGGGCAGGATGGGCGTGGCAAAAAATTGAAACAAACTTGATTTACGTGCAGACAATAGGAGTCCACATGTCAAATTTGCTGGCTGTAGCTCTTCTAGTCTCTGAGATCTAGGTGTTCATACAGACGTTCGAGTAACGGGTATAAATACTTAACCCAAATAATTTAACGATTTTTTTTAAGGGAAAATGTAATGTGAATTGAATACATGTTTTGCAATGCAAAAAAAGTGACTGAAATTGCACAATTTACGAACAACCTAACTTGTTTTTAGGAACACCGACAGTTGCTTTTGGGTTCTTGGAGGTTTGTAGAATACGCCTGAGTATAAAAGTCTTTCATTTTTGACGCAGGAACCTATGGCTGTTTTGGCTGCAACTAAGAGTTGTTGAGGTTGTGCTGAGAAGATCAAGAAGATCAGGTCGCTAAAACCAACACATTACAACCGGCACATTAAAAAAAAAATTGTTAAAAATTACTCTAAATTTAGAACATTTTACTTAAAATGACAACCAACGAATATTGTACATAACTTAAGGCCTCCACTACTTTAAGTTTTTCCAGTTAATAGATTGGCTTTTTAGGTAATATGTGACCTAAAATTGTTAGGCAAAGCCTGACATTAAAGCTTCTTTTTCAAGTAATAAACATAAAAAAAATCGTTTGAAATTTAACTAGAGGGTATTCACGTATTTACGATACCAATACCACGGTTATTGTGTCCATGATTTCGTCGCTTTACTTTTCAAATTAATTTTTTCCACCACCCCACTACCACCCACACACAACCTTTTCTTCTTAATTACTTAACATTTGTTCCAGCAAATGTTTATTATTGGTTTGGCCTTGTCTTGTTTTTTTTTTTTTTGAAAAACGAACATAATTAAAGTTTTGTCTTTTTTACTTTACTGGGACTCCAGCACAGGACCACGGGGACTTATAACACTGATGACGATCTCTTTACACACATTACTATCAAAACTGTGGTCAGAGAGCTGCTCTTGGTACTAAGCCACGTAATTTGTTTGTATGTTTGGCAGTTTGTTACCTTGTATTACGTACAAGTGGCTGAAAGGATTCGGATAAAACTTGGCAAAACCAACATTTCATACACATATACTACGCCCAAAAAAAAGTTGTCACCAAAATGACTAAATTTAGACATCAATTTGAAACTATTCAGTATCGAATTCTCTCTAATACTCCAAGTATCAAATTGATATCTTGCAGAAAAGATTTCAAACATAAACGATCAGGTTGACACTTATAAAAATTTTATAAAAAAATTTTTTTATTTCAAACTCCTTCAAAATGTAATTTATTTACACTAATAAATTGAATTCGTCAAGTGTGGACACCTCACAAAGGGGAAACATTGGTCTCTCACTGCATGCCTCGTGTCCACGCGAATGTTGTTTAATTAGAAGTCACTATATTGGTGCGCCTCTTGTTGGAAGTCCTTCATCAGAGTTCTCCTGGGGCACGAACATAATCCCCAATTTACACCGAATGCGTACGCCGTCAGAGACCTTGAGTAAAAAAAAAAATAATTTTAATTATATTCAACCTCTGGGATTGCATTTTTAAAAGAACTAAAAAGAAGCAACATTGTGGTTTTTGACATTAACATTTTATTTTATTTAATACATTAATACTTAGCTGCTTACCGTGTAAATATGCTCCTTTTGAAATCCATTTATTTGTCTTCTTCTGGGAAACGGTCCTCCTTAGCCTTTATTTTTAACTAAATAAAGAATTGCTTGCAGAAAAATAAAATCACTAAATGTGACATGTTAAGCATTGCCAGCTGCGACGTTCAGCACGCTTCATTCTTTCATTCTTCGACTTTTCAAACTAAAATAAACTGATTAGTTTCAAATTAATACTTTAAAATAACACTAGTTTACAGCCAAAAAGACCCATTTCTACTGAAATTTTTTTTAGTGTAGTTTGGAATGGTGATCTCAAAAATCGATTTCAAAAATTTTTCATGGCTCCGTTTTCGAAATATGATTTTTTTTTATATTTTTTGGTAGGTGCTCTTACGATTTAAGCCATATCTCACTTCTTAATTGTCAGATAGAGTCAAGCAAGATATGAATCGAAAGGTAATTGAACTGCCAGTAATCGCGTAAAACATTGTTTTTAAATCGGCTTAGTAGTTTGAATACAATAACCAAAAATATTTCAAAAAAAATCGATTTTTTGCTCGAAAATGCGAGAAATTTCATTTTTGAACGCCTGGAAAAAATATTAAAAAAATCCAAAAAAATTATTTTTATTTTTTCTACTAAAGAATCGCACTTCTACGAAGAAAACCAGATAACGATTATCAAAATCTATGAACAAACACAGGAGCTGTGAGCAATTTAGTGCAAAAAAATGTGGTATTTTCGTGATTATTCAAAAATAAATTTCGGTTTGCTTCGACTTTTGTTCGGTTCTTGATTATAATTTTTGTTCTGGCTTTTCGCTAACTTCATAAAGTGACCAAAAGACGAAGAAAAATACAAGTTTATTTTTTTGTGAACACACAATATACCCAAATTTGAATGTTATTTCCTCTACTCAATTTGATCCATCATCGGTACGTGTGACACGATTTTCCTCACCAATACCTTATTGTCTTCGTAAAAGTGCGATTCTTAAGTAGAAAAAATAAAAATAATTTTTTTTTTGATTTTTTTATATTTTTTTCTAGGCGTTTAAAAAATAAAATTTCTTGCATTTTTGAGCAAAAAATTGAATTTTTTGAAATATATTTGGTCGTTGAATCAAAACTACTTAACCGATTTTAAAACAATGTTCTATGCTATCGTTGGCAGCTGAATTACCTTTCGATTCATATCTGGCTTGACTCTATCTGACAATTATGAAGTCAGATATGGCTTAAAATGTAAGAGCACCTACCGAAAAAGTGAAAAAAATTCATATTTCAAAAACGGAGCCATGAAAAAATTTTTAAAATTTATTTTTGAGATCACCATTCCAAACTATACTACAAAAATATTTCAGTTGAAATGGGTCATTTATTTTTTTATTTAATTTGTAAACTAGTGTAATTACTATTAAAAAATAAAATTTAATTTTTTTTTACTACCTAAATTATTAAAAAATTTAAATTTTAAAAATTTTCAAAAAAAAATTTTTGTAGAAAAAACCATGATTTGGTGTTTATGCTTGCATTTTTTGGAAAAATCATGATATGCATTCATGCTTTTTGCCATGCATAAACGCAGTAATAGTTGATGAAATGAACCTTACGAACTTATATGTAAATGGACTTTTTGGCGACCTGCTTTGATATAAGTCATAGTTTTAGCTTCAAGGTGGCTCTAGGTCAATGGTTTATTATAATTCAATACAATCAAGACAATTCACTTTATTACAAGTCTGTTGAGTCCTGAAAGAAAATGATTTTCATCTAAAAATTTAGTTACACAATGAACCACAATCCTTTCCAGTCTATAACAAAAGATGTTCTAACATCTAATGTGGTTTTTCACGATAAATTTATTATTAAAGTCAGAAATATATTTCTTACTTTCTGATAACATAGTACAAAATTTGTTTACTGTGTTTACTGTTTGAGTCAAGGTTCTGGGTCTGTGTCTGGCTAGCTGTGCAAAACTTGTGCAGGGCAAATGTTGTTGAACACCCCAATGGTCACATATTAATATTTACATTCCAAGTTTTTTTAGCTCTTTGCTGGTTTACTGGATGCACCCACCTACCATCTCTCTCAATTAATTTGTTTCTCTAGAAATTCGTTTTGTAAAAGAAAAGCGCAAAATTAAATGGAAATCAAATTAAAATTGTTAATTGTTTATACCTTTGTAGGTTTTGTCGCGTTTTGACACCAGAGAGACCAACTCATGCCAGGAAGTTGAACAAATTGTCAACGTTTTTATTTAATTTGTTGTGGCTTTACGCTCCAATTTTTTCTATTTGGTTTAATTAATTTAAGCGAAAAAAGGCGCTCGCACGCATGCACGCACACACACACACACAGCGAGGCGACGACAAGCACTCGCACTCCCACACATGAAGTTTTATTACCTATTTTAATCATAAAAAGCGCGTGGCCATGTGGCACAGACAAATTGACATTATCAGGACTCCACGCACACACACACACTTGTACGTAGGTATTCCTATCTAGCAGCAGATGCGTAAGTTGATTATGAACTGTGCCCAAGTGGGTGGATTTGGATGAATGTTTCTTCTATAATTACGGCCGTGCCCGTCGGGGCATGCCTGGTTCGTGGCCACTTAAATACAGACATTAGGCATGCATAGCGCTATTTACCCCCCGCCCCAGTTGAATTTGTAGCTGGTGATTTCATTAGGGCGCTTGCGCCGGCGGATTTCGTTCAATTATAATTTTGTTGCTTGTAATGGGCTTCGTGTGTTTTGCAATAACAACAAAAGGAATGGAAATTAACTCCCAGCACAAATGAAGCTTTTATCTACATAAGCGTGTGTGAGTGTGTGGGAGTGTGTGTGTGCGTGCTGGGTGGATAATCTAACGCAATTAATCGGCTCGTCACTGTTTTGACAAAGTACACACATGCCCGTGCCTCGAACGGGGGGTGTAGTTGTTGTTACTGTCGTACATATGCAAATTAATGCCAAGGGGTGAAGGGGTGTGGGTGGAGTATGTGGAATTAGGTATTAGGCTGACCCTCCTTCAGAGTTAAAAACGCATTATGCAAATTTCATTGGCCCAGGCACATTAAATTGATATCAGTCCAAGAGAAAATCATTTAAATATTAAACCATCTAACCTAGAGGCCAGCCCCAACCAGGACAAATTCAATCAATCAAACACGGACAAGGAATGTCAATGCCGTTACGTGCCCGTAATGAAGTCCTGTCCAAATTTGCCTTTTTCTAAATTAGCACAAATGTTCGTTTTACGACCACGGCCATTGGCACTGGACTCTGACTCCGACTCTGACACTGGCGTTGTCTCTAATTTCTCATTAATTTGCAAGCGAAATCAGTGAGCAGGTCCGCCCTCCGCGCAAAGGGACAAAAAAAAAAGACAAAAATGTAACGACTGAACGACAAAACGAGGCAACGGGGCGTATGAGCGCTCTGTGCAAACAGCGGCGGTTGAAGAGGCGAAAGTGATGGCTGGGCGGGAGTGGGTAATGTCAAATGAATGCTCGTCAGGTGTTTGCGGTGGCTTGTCGAGTATTCAGCCAGAGACCAATGCCAACCAGCGTCAACGTTGTCAACGCCACTGCAAAGTCAATAGGAGACGACGATGCGATGGCACAGTGGGTCACTAATACGACAAAGCAGGAACCAAATTGCCAAGGAAAATGAAGAGAAGAGCGAGCAGCTCTGACCTACTTCATGGACCGTTGGCCAGCGACTGAAAAACCTGTTTGCTCACTTGCTACAAATCCGAAATGTGTTCGGCCCCTGCGGTTTTAGCTGTTGCGGTTGTCGTTTTTTTTGGTCAGAAAATTCCACTGTACATCGTTTTGCTACACGGATCTCAGCTGCCGTCAGCTGGGGGTTGGTCCAGGTGCTTTAGACTTAATTGAAAGGCGTTTATTTGGCTTTAAAAACGTAAATCAAATTCATTTAATTCTCTCGCTCTCTCCCCCGGGCGCTCACCTTTGTCCCTGCAATTACATGGCACTCGGAAACTTGGGCATCCACATCCGGCAGCTCATTTTATGGCTTGTATTTTAAATAAATTTTCACTGTCTCCATCCCATCCAGGAGCAAGCAAATTTCCACGCTTACGCCACTTTGGGCAAACAAAAGGCGCTTGACGTTGCCCATCATTCGCTTTTGTTGGATTACCTCTGATTAGATTTTTCTGCTGTCTAGGGCGCGCCACAGAGTGTCACTCAAGGGTCGCGCACACCTGACCAGCTGCATCTCCATGTCGTTGACTTTATTGTCCCCTGATTACATTACGCTGTGTGTCCGTCTTGGCTAATTTTTGTTGGCTTTTTTCTCCACTTCTCAGACAGCTTTGGTTGCTTTTAAAATTACATTTCCGTGTCGAAATTGCACCTGCGACTCGGCCTTGTCATAAAATGGGGGCCACTCAATCTGTGTGACTCATTGTGTCAAATTATTTGGGGGACCCACCCACCGAACTCTGCCCGCTTACTTTAATGGCAGTCAATTTATGGCCAATAAATTTGTAGCCAAAAGTTTAGGACAAGGCCAGAGCGAAATTTTTATTTGCCCCCGTGATAAACTCTCAACATATGTGCCGCCCCCTCCCCCCTTTGGCGCAAAAGATGCCTAGGCATTCGGTTTTGGCAGCGACTCAACTCTGAGAGGCGCAGAACTGCAGTTAAATTCAATTTGTACCGCGCTGGCTGCAAGTGACAGGCAGCCAAAAGTGCCATTTAAAACGGCAGCCAAAAATTGTCGCCCCTCGTCTTCATTGCAGCATAATTTCTGGCCCTGCCTTTGGTGGCGCAATGAAAAAGTTTCTGCCGTCCCTTTATTTCCGTTGATTTAATTTTAAGAGGCGCCGCCTAGCTCCTCATTGCTCTTATTTATGTGTGTATTTTTTAGCCGCGACGGGAAGCCGTTTTGCAAATTGTTTGGCTTGCCAACTGAGCGCCGTTTAGAGTTGGCCCCAAAGCAGGACATTGTCAGTCAGTCACTCACCGCTCGAGCACTTGGCCCTGGCCAAGGCTCGTGTTTTGCCTTTTGTCAATTTTAATGAATTAATGCGTATTTTATGTGCGAAGTTGCCGCACAAAAAACTTCGCCGCAGCATAAAAAGTAAATTAAATAAATTTATGCCCAAGGGCCGCCATCCTCCGAACGAGTCTGTTGTCTATTATCTAAACATTAAACCGGTGCGGCTGTTATTGAGAACAACATTTTGTGCAAATTGAAAACGAAAATTGGGCAAAACTTTTCGGCGCCCGATTTATTAAAATTAAATTAATAGCCCGAGGGGGGAGGTGAGTCGAACTTTGGCTTTGATAAGGTTGAACTTCCCTGTAAATTAATAAATATGTTTGTTTCAGAACGATTGTTTGTGTTAGCAAAGCTTTTTGGTCTCTGCACAACCATTTTTGAGCTCACTTTTAAGTGACATTGGTTGAGCACAAAGCTTTGACGGGAGTTCTGACTATTTCAGGCAGCTAGACCGTATGAGTTAGTGTGCGCGCGCGTTCTCAATCGGACTTGTATGCATGACAGAAGGCATGAAGAAACCTGAAGGTTCCGTTTCGTTTGTCTTAAGAATCGCCGTGAACCCCCGGGTTGCTGTTGTAACCGGTAACCGTTTGGGTGACGTCTTGCGGCAGCCTTCGGGTTCTGCGTTTCTCCTTACGAACTCAGTACTTCAGATGTACTGACTTTTTATATCGTAGGTGATTTGGCCTTTTATATAAAATGTCACCCCGTATCACTTTCCATTTGAGTTTATTTGGCAAATTCCCTTGACATTTAGTTTAATATACAAACCTTTGATAATTATTATTGATTTTTGCCCTGATGCCTTTCGTTGCTTATGTTAGGGATGATAGCGATTTGGCTATTAAATTTGTTATGGTTTATATGTTGTTTTTGCAGAAGTGACCTGTTTAAACTAAACAAATTTATGATAATGACAAATTAATGATAATAATAATACTTAAGTGGTATTGAGTCCATAGATGTAATTTAATTCGATACTCATACAGAATATCTTCTTCTAGTTCAAGTCCCGTGTGGGACATAGGGCATCAACAACTCCTTTGTTCCAAACAACTCTGTTTTTGGCCGTCGGTTTAAGTTCTCTACCGACAGTCCTCCTCCAAGTTTCTTTGGGTCTGCCTGGTGTTCTGCCAAATCCATCCAGCAGGTTCCACTCCACTG
Organism: Lordiphosa stackelbergi; assembly: GCA_018904235.1. NCBI lineage: Eukaryota > Metazoa > Arthropoda > Insecta > Diptera > Drosophilidae > Lordiphosa > Lordiphosa stackelbergi. The sequence continues at coordinate 62,059 of JAEIFU010000674.1, read as the reverse complement.
CTTTCCTAGCGATATTGCTCTCATTTTTTCGCCATGTATGCCCTATCCAGCTCCATTTATTCTGCGTATTATGGTGTCAACACTCTCAATATTTGCGTGTGTTAGCAGCTCGGAGTTCCGTATTCCGTCTGGCCAGAAAAGACCAAATATGCGACGCAGACATCGATTCACATATGTTTGAATCTTCGAAAATATGGAAGTTGTAATTTTCCATATGGAGGAAGCGTATGATGGAGTTCCGTACGTCCATTCCCTGTGACAACGCTGTTCAATGGGCTGATCACCCAAAACCTGCACATGGGATTGTACGGAACGAAGGCTACGCCATTTAGTTTTGGAGGTGCTGATTTCAAGTCCTGCCGATTTAGCTGAGGTGCTAAGTTAAGCTTACGCACTTGACAGGTTGCTTAGCCTATTTACCAGGAGGCATATATAGTCTGCATCTGTCTTTTTTCAGTACAAGCAGAAATCTCACTGGCATAATAATTTTTTCCCATTCTTTCTTTCGTTTGGTCAACGTTCAACATGCGTTTTGGGGCTGACTTCGTTTTCTCTACTTCGTGTTCAAACTTGTACAAATGTACTTTTGATAAACACATGCTGGAAAGTCCAACTGGGATGCCGACTTTTAGCCTTATGAATAGCTAAGAGGGTAACTTGTGAGTTTCTCATGCTGAATGATGGACTTATTGTATGCAAAAAATTTTAATAATCTCTATAAATATAAAAGAGAGTGTCCTGATTCACTGTCTGACTGACTGATTGGCAATCATCGCAAATGTGGACAGGAGTTTCTGTTAGTGGCGAATGTGCCTACTAAGACGGGGTTTTGGAAAATTCCACCCGGAAAAGTCGGAAAAGCGTCGGAAAAGTTTGTATGGGAAAAATGTTATTTTTCATCCGATTGACTTGAAACTTGGTTTGTAAGCATAGTACGCGAAATAATTCGACACGAGTTTTCCCGATTTTGGAAAATCCGCCCACGAGGAAAATGGCCGGAAAATTCTGCATGAAAAAACTATTTTTCATCCGATTGGCTTGAAACTCGGTTTGTAAGGATAGGTTACGAAATAGTTTGAAATGTTATTTTCCGATGTTGGAAAATTTTACCCAACGGTCGGAAAATTCATCCGATGGCTGAAACTCGGTTGTTATGATAGGATACAAACAGTTTGAAGGTTATATTCTGTGCGAAATACCTGACGGTCGGAAAACTGGAGAATTCTATAATCAAAACTATTTTTCATCCGCTTGGCTTGAAACTTGGTTTGCAATGATAGACTTACGAAATAGTTTGAAATGTGACTTTCTGAAGTTGGAAAATTTGACCTGACGGTCGAAAAATTCCCGGAAAATTCTGCATTCAAATAAACTATTTTCATCCGATTGGCTTGAAACTCGGTTTGTAAGGACAGAGTACGAAATAATTAAAAATGTGATTTTTCAATGTCGGAAAATCCGTTCCAGGCGTGAAAATGCCCGTGAAAATTCTACATGCAAAATAACTATTTTTCATCCGATTGACTTGAAACTCGGTTTGTACGGTCAAAATGAAAATTTATTTGAGATTTAATTTTCCCATGCTGAATATAACGCCGGTGTGTAGGAACTGGGTGGAATTGGATGTAGTGTGGATGGGAGGGATGGGGGTGGGAGTTGGAGGGAAAACTCATCAGCAACAAGCATACTGTTGAAGTCGCATCGAAGCGCGTCGGGTTATTTGCTAGTATAATTATAAAATAAATTATTACGTGCTTTTGGGTATATGTGTGTGTGTTTGTATGTGTGCTTAATTGTACAGGGTATTTCGGAGTCGAACCACTCGACTGCAACACTCTCACTTGTTTATTATGTCATACATATTTGCAAAATATTTCCAACACAAAATTTATTTTCGGTGGATTAATTTTTAAGAAAATTTTAAGTTCTGAGGAAAGAGAGGTTTTATTGAAGGGAAATAAAAAAATTCAGCAAACTCAGGAAAAAAACGAGAGCTGATTGAATTTGCTGAACTCATGGACTTAAGTTCTGCCCAAAATCTATAACGGATCCATGTACAATGTGTTTTGCTATTGATGCATTATCTATTTATGGTTTATAGTGTGACATTGTGGATATACATATATAGGATAAATGAATTTTCATGACCTCCACAGTTGATAATCAAATATTAAATAATTTTTTTGTGTCATAATATTTTAAAAACCCAAATGGAAGCGTTTGTTATCTTTCGGCTATGGTTAACCAAAAAAATCTTATATCGGTTTTTCGCAGGGAATGTGCATTCTTCTGAAGCATTTACACAATTGGGACAAGACACTCGCATTTTCTATGACTATTTCGACATGCTTACAGTAGAAACCACGTGAACTGTGGCACAAGTACACAGATGACATGTCTAAAGACAATTTACGTCGTATTTGTGTCAGTTTATTGAGTGCCGTTCTCGAGGTAAATGATGAGATATGGATTTGCTTTTGATCGAAGACATACGCCAGTTTGTTAGTCAAATTAGGAATGTCAACGCCACAACGAATTGGAATTATTGGAATAGAACGCGGAGCTGAGCAGAGCTAGCGGAGCCTACAAATTTTACATACAAAATGATCCGCTCAGCTAAGCTGTTGGTGTGCGGGCTCGCTAGATGCTCGGTGCGTTTGATTTTGCAAAGCTGATATGCTACTCTCCGCTCCTCTGTCTGTGTGCGGTGGGACTAAGGCTCGATTTCTCATCTTCTACATAGTAACAGAGTAAAATCTGAAATTATCTGACACATAGCAGCTATTTAGAAGAAGAGAAATAGGACCTTAAAATTTACAATGCAAACTCCTTTAAATCCATCGTTTCTATAAGAAACGACGATGAAGCAGCAAGCTTTTGAACTGAACTTCGAATTATAATTCAATGAATGTACCTGGCTTGTCACCGCATAATTTACAGCTGACGCTTGGATCGAATGCTGAATCAACCAAAAACGTATGAAAACAAAAACTAAGCACTTTGTTGAGATTGCTTTCGTATGCTTGTCTATTTCTGTCTAGTGCGAAGTTCCGTACAATTGAACTCCACTTTTCAGCATTAAAGCAACTTGTTAGGAATATTTCTCAATTTCGCAATTTTTTGCTCTTCCCAGGAACTTTCCTCATAAATTGATGCAAGTTTATTCATATTTACAAACGTCTTGCGTCAGGACAATGTCACCAGTCGCCAGCTGTTGGCCAGATGACACCTGATGATTGCTTGATTTATCGCCAACAACCAGCTCAGGCATATTACACACAGAGACCTACGCACATGGGTTGGAGCGGGCGAACGTTGTCTGGCAATGGGACACAGACGTCGCATATGAATAAAATAAGCTGGCGGTGCGACTTGAAAGATTTTGCTAAATGGCGTGAAATTTATTTTCAACACAGTCGGTGGGTGGCACAAGCAGTTCATTGGCATCTGGCATCAGCAGATGTTGCAGTTGAAAAGGATTGAAAGTTGGTCCCGTGTGGCAAAAGCGGATGGATGCTCGGTAAGCTGTAAGAAGAGCTGATTGCATCCTCAAGGCTGAACAGCTGTGAAAGCTGATGCTCAAAGGAAAAGCGGTCGCCCAAGAAGATGAAGTCGTCAGCTTAGATTTTTCGACGGCCCGAGCTTCAACTCCATCTCCAATAAATCAAGCCATTAGCCCTCTCCCGTGCTCCCCCGGTGCTCCCACCACACGACTTGAGAAATTATGTGCCCAAATGCTTAGGTGGAAATCATGTTGTGTATTTCCGTTGCAATTTCGAAATTTTAAACTTGTTAACAGCAAATTGAAGTCATTTCCTGCGGCAGCAACGCAAACACACAACAAGGACTGGCAAGGACTGCATAGTACAACGCCAAATAAATGAGAGAACCGCAAGGTGCAGCAACACAAAAAAAGTGCACACCAAGGCAGGGACCAAGGAGCACAAAATGCCAAAAAGGTACAAAAGCGGAAATAAACGTTGCAGGCATGCAGCCAAAGAGTCCCGGACAGGATAACCTGTTGACCAGCACTCGCACACACACACCGACACAGCCGAACGGCAAGTTTTGCCAAAAATGCCAAGAAAATTGCATTTTCGTATGGTATCCAACATGGAACATGGAAAAGGTAGCCACGACGCTGGCGACAGTGCAAAATAAGCAAAAGGCAGCCGGGAAATAAACTCGAGCGTTTGCTGCTTGTCGAAAATGCAAGCAGGAGGAGTACCACGAGTGGAAGTGAAATGCGCGCATCGCGTGCTGCGAATGCAATTTCGGAGCTGTTGTGGCTCCCACGCCCCTTGCATCATACATCCCTGCGTTAACAATTTCAAGTGGGCTGGCTGGCGCGACAAATGCAATCTACAAACAATGAAATGAATTGTCAAGTGCAAACACGCTGCTGACGTGCCATTGCCAACCCCGAGCAGCGCTTCTTTCATTGGCTGCCCTGCCTCTCCGGTGGCCTATTTGTCGCATGCCGCTTTCTCAAATTTGTTTTGCATGCGGTTGACAGTCGCCACAAGAAAAAAAAAAGAAAGAAGGAAAAAAACTTTAGAGTAGATGCAAAATTTAACACCAAATTGCTGGCATTTAAATGCTCAATGCATAGACACTTCCGCTCCATATCCGAGTCAACGAGAAGACATTCAGTAGTCAAAGCATGAGAAGAAGTGTTTTGGACCTGGAAACTGTACAACGTTTATGTCTGAAGCTATTCCAATCCGCGGTGCACGCGTAAGAATTATTATCAAAAAGGGAGGAAAGCTTGGACATATCGCACCCACAAATATGGCTTGAAGCATCCATGTCATTGTCAGATTCAGTCCCCACCCCCCCCACTCTTCAGTTCGACCCAAAATTTCAACTAGCACTAGCACAATTGTTGTTTTGGCTTTTTGTTCGACGTCTATAAGCATTTTGGCAACAAAAATTATGGCTTAATGGTTTCTGGAGATGTTTTAAGGTGCACATGTGTATGAAGGCCGTTGGCGTCAACCAGCTACATAAGAATTGGGTTCTCAAATCAGCTGCATGTTGCGTTGATCAGATACTCCAATTCCATTAGGTTTGGCTAGCCCCTCACAATCAATCATTTTTTTCCATCCGCCCTGGCAGTCTGCGTCATTCCGGTGAGGGTGCTTATACCATACACAGCTATAATTGCTTGCATACGGGTATTTACATACCTTAAAGTACTTGTACCTCCTCGGCCCTCTTTCTCCTCGCTAAAAGATCATGCAAAACGTTTACGAGTAAATTTTGGAGTTTTTTGTCCGATCTTATTGCAATTTATTGTTACATTTTAGATAATGATCACGAAGAGACCACCTTTTTTTCTCTCATTACTTCCATGATTCCTCCGTTGAATCCTCAATCTGAGTCCGCCTCAAAGATCGCTGATGATTTGGTAGAGATACAATAAAACAGCTGTACGATCAAGTAGCCTCTTTTGTGGTGTGTTGTGTTCCTGTTTTTGAAATTTTTTGTAAGCATAACAAGGCCTCGAGCCGGCATTATATTGAATGATTGAGAACTTTTCCCACATTTTTTTTTTGTGTTGAGTTGTCCAAAAGATGCTGTACTGCAAAGGTATTACCAAACTATATACTCGCAGTTAGAACCCGCAGCTTTTGAAAAAAGGTTCCAGCAAATGAAGTCTTAAAATTTTATACTCTGTACCTAGGGTACCCAGTAGGGTTGTCGAATATTTCAAAAATATCTATATCGATATTTTTGGCGATGTTGAAAAGAGATCCTTTCGATATAAACATATTGGTGTCAAAAAATCGATATTATCGATATATTTAATATAAACCCGGATCTTAATAATGAACAGGTCTATTGAGCTAATTGAGACGTCATTTTACGTGTAATTCCAATTTCGCAGGAAAGCATTTATAATTGACTTTGAATGAATAAGTGAAGAAAGTGATTGGTCGCAAAGTGGTCAAGTTGTGATTGCTAAATTTTTACGTACAGACGACAACTTTCTTTAGATATGTGTTGTTTTGATTTGCCGTTGTATCTTTGTAACTACTTACAGAATAGTGCCACATCATAGAATTGAAACTGAGAAATCCTTTAGTATTAAAAAATCAATTTTGACATAACTTGAGTTATGCTATGCGTTTATTATAAATTTGGGCCCTCTACACTCAGAAAAAAACGACCGGGATAGTTCTAGACCGATCGGGATAGAATTTATGCCGTTTTGTACATGAAATTTTAAGTATCTTTTGTTCTTGAATGTACTTAAATTAAGTACGAAACATACTAGAATAGAAAAAGTACTGCTAAAATTATTCAAATGAGAGTAAACGTTCTTGAATCAAGTACATTTCGTACTTACAGTTAGCCTAAAAATTTAAGAAAAGATCGTACTTAGTTAAAGTACAAAATTTCTTGGATTAAGTACAGAATAGACTTACTATGCAAGCTCCAAAAAGTGGGCTACGAAAACTGCGCATTATTTTACGTTGAATCTGTTCTTGAAATTCCCTCCTGGTTCTAACACTTTGGTAATGGAGTGTGGGTAGATTTGCGACCTACAGTATAAACATATTGGTCTTTGGTTAATTCATTTCCTTTGAATTTTGATGTAATATGGAGACCTTTAAAGGCTTAGACCAAGAACATTTTGTACTTATTTTTTGAAGTATTGTTTTGCTTTAATAATGGTTTGTGGTTGACTTTTGAATTATTAGACTTCGATGATGAACCTTTTTGTACTTAACAAATTAATAATATGACCAAAAGGATATTACTATAGAAACAGTCTTCAAACAAGTATTTTGGGATAGAAAAAATCAAACTTGAAATAGGGATTTTGTACTTGAATCAAGTACTTTCGTACTTACCGTACTATTGAAACCGTTCGTACTTGATTGAAGTACAAAGTTCTTGGTTTTTTTTCTGAGTGTATTGATAGCAAGTAATTAGCATTATTTACCGATCGGATGAACGATTCTTAAGTTATGACCAAATGAATGTTACTTTCCACGCCCTGCGGCGGTCCCACTTCATCCTGCTCCAATTCCAGTCCCAGCTCATTAAGCCCCAGTCGTGAATCCTGTTCATCTGGCTGGTTCCCGCATCACTAACAACTATCGATGCTCGATACTATCGCCCTTTTATATTGCACATCTCTAACTCACACACACACTCACTAAACTCTTCGCCTTTCTGTGACACTCCTTCTTACCGTCAGCACGTCTTCTCCAATAAACCGAACTCAAATCTAATCAGTGTCTTAAACTAAATAGTTAATGTGGCTTAGCTACAGCCCTGGCAGTAGTGGCGTCATCTATTGGTCACTGTTCAATGGAAGTAGTGGCGCCATTTATTGTTTAGCAGCGCTGTTTTCAGCTGGTACTCCAGGTACAGAGTATATTACAGTCGGGCTTGTATTTTTTATTTGTATTTTGTTCGCAGTTGCCAGCGTTGTTTGTTGCAGCTGGACTCCTTTTCAATTTGAGTTGAAGATTTATAGGTTGTCGCCTAGCACTTGCACAACTCCAGCGGATATCCGGAATGGCACGACATGCTGCCAAAATGCATTGGTCGGACCGAAAAAGGACAGTGAAGACAGTTTCGGGCAAAGATTTCTAATAAGCATTATTCATGACTTGTGGCCGAGTTGAGTTCATTCAGCGGCAGCAATTCAGGAAATTCTAAACAACCTTTGGATGACTTTGAGTTGGATGCTTGATAAGCAATACGTCAACGGCCCACCCCCACCCCGGCTGCATTCACAATTGTGGCCCAGCGTTGACTTGGCTTTTGTGGATTTGAACTTTTGTTCGTTTCTTTATTTGTGTTTCTTTTTTTTTTTTGGTTCTTGACGAGAAGACGACAAAGGGGCGGGTGGGGGGTGGGCATGGTCGGTCAGCTTGTTGTACTGTTATCTTGTTGACAAGCCGGACGTTGACATATCCATTTTTTTACAAGCCTAGCCGTGCTCAGTGGCCCCAGGGCTGGTCATTCTTTTTCTATTTGGCCGGGACTTATGTTGCCTTTCAATTGTGCGTGCGTGTGTGTGTGTGGGTGTGTGTTGAGGTAATTTATTATCAGTTTTTGTTTGTTTATTTTGCGGGTCAATTCGATTTTTGGAGAATTGAGCTGCGGCTAACCCCAGCAAAATAAATCAATTTGAAATTACATCATTATCAAATGGCCATAAGCCTAAGTGTTGGCCCACACACACACACACACACGGAAACAACAATTAACACTTGGCCATTGCTTCCATTTGTGGCATGTTAATTTGTTGCCACATCAATTGCTGCTACCAATATGCGAGGCGCATGCACAAACACGAAACGCAGGACATTCCCAGGACTCCTGGATGCCTGTGTAACAATCTCACCGACAGCTGGCGCTGTTGCGGTTGGAAGCTACAACTATTACAACAACATCAAGGGGTGGGGAGGAAAAGCGGCTGGCTGACAATTGCCTGACACCGGGCGTCTGGTTTATTTGCCGCACACGTGGACAGCAGACGTCGATTTAGCCAGCTGCCAAGTCGGACAAACAACAAGGGGTGTGGGCAGGCGCACAGGCTCCGGCTGAGCAGTTGAACAATAACGCTTGAGTGATTATGCAATTGACAGCTAAATCAATCAATGATGTCAACTACATGCCAGCAAAGAAGGACACACGCACACACATGCAGCACACAAACTGGCGACCCGTCCATGTTGTTTTGGACATTTTCAATTTTTTATGACAAAGCTCCAAATTGGTACAAGTTTTTTTCAGCCCTCCCCCTTCCCACCGCCTGTTTTTGTTGTTCAACTTTTCAATTTTTTAAATGTTTTCCTGCTGGCTTTGTATTCGCAGTCCCTTGAAGTTGACTTTAACTTGCACAAATCGCAGCCAATTGAAACGCAAATTAACCATGGGCTGAGTGAACAGTTGATAAAATGACAAACCGATGACAAATTCGAAATCGCCCACAAACGGCAAATCCGGCGAATGCCAACGCACGTTCCGATTCGACTGGCTGCCATTGTTTGTCTGAGCCGGAGACATTAGATGATAAATATTTCATTTTTATGCTTTTTTTTCGTTTTGGTCTAGCGACCAAACACAGACGACGGCACGCACACAGGTTCCACCACTCTTTCACAGCCACCTCCCCAATGTGTGTATCGATGACGTTTAATCTATAAATATGATGAAGCTCGTGTTGGCCACCACCCACGCGACACAGCAGCCACACAGGCAAAGGCAGTCAATCAGTTGGGAAGCCCTGATCCCAAATTCACAGGGGAAAAGTTTGCTCAAGTTTACATCTGGTAAACGGAAGTGTACGTTTTGTGCGTTATTAGCTGTGGAATATTAATGTGCGTCAGTAGATGAAGTAGCTGCTTCCTGCTTTCTATAACGGAAGAAAAGGGAAGAGCGTATTTTTATTGGACAGTGGGCAAAAGTGCAGGTTTGGCTGCCTTGAGTGTTTGAAAATTATATTAGGGAAAATTTCAATTAAAGTCAAGGCAGCAGAGCGAAGCGAAACGGTCCGGAGGCGTAGCAGATCGTAGCTTTTTGTGTTTCATTTTGTGCTTCACTTGCGCGTCCGTTGTAATTTAGATATTCAGAAAAGAAAAACAATAAAAGCAACGCTCGTTAGCTTGTCTCAGTCGCACTTACTGCACTTGTTGCGCTGTCTGCTTGTGCGTCTCGATGACGTTACGCACTTCTTGTAAATCTGCGTGATGTTTTTTTCAGAAGTCCTTCCCGATCATGGCGCTGTTCTTTCAGAGATTGCAATACAAGCGCCTAGAGGTAAATAAGCCCAGCGTGTGAAAGAGCCGGGCAGTGGCATTTCAGGTGATCCATGTCTTCAATACCTCCGGGTACCTCCGTTGCTGATGTCTAGCCTGGCCGTGGGCAGCCACAAGGCAATGTCCAGTGGTTGGTCCCACTATTACTTTATACACCGCGCGACTGTTTTTTATTGGATCCAGTTTGCAAAAGTTGCTGTGCAATGTTCGCAGATAAACGTGTGTAGGTATTGATGTTTCGAGCCTGGTCACACACCAGCTTCCAATCGTGACAATCAAGGTGTGTTTTTTTGGTATTATATATACTTCTACTTCTGCTGACTGGGGCCGCTTGCAGTGACAGGTTTCCTACACCCAGAGAAATCTAGCAAGAATCGGCGAGACAGAAATCGGCTTCAATTTAGATTTTTCTTCTTGATTTTTTAGGACGAAATCTGCTTGCATAGGAGAAGACAATTAATCTTGACTTCGAACGTCTCAGAAATTCGTGCTTGATTTCAGTATTTTCGGCTTGGAACCAAGAATATTTCGTCTTGCCGTACTTTTGATATAAAAACTGCTTGATATCAAGCACGATCGGCTTGGTTTTTTCTCTGAGTGTGTTCTTACCAGGGATCGCAAATAAGAGTTATGGACTTTAAAAAATCAAAATCAAATAAGTGTCTAGACCCCTTTGGAGACACCCCATGTCCAGGTCAGAGTGAGCAATCAAAATCAGGATAAACTTTTATTTTCAATTTTTAAATAAAAATCGAAAAATAACTCTTATTTACATAATTTTATAAAAACGAAGGCCAAATAACTTCGTCTTTGCCGAAGTTTTATACCCTTGCACAAATGTTTTTAATACATCAGAGTTGTTCTTAAACTAGCCAGCATAAAAACAAAGCTATTTTCTAAATAAAACCCACTTTTCGACCGATAGTTCCTATGACAGCTATAGAATATAGTCATCCGGTACGACCAAAACTTCCAAATCTTTGTAAAAGCGCAAAATAATAATCAGCACAGTGAGACCCGTTAACATTAAAAACAGAAAAGTTTTCTCATTAAAACCCTTTTCGACCGATAGTTCCTATGACAGCTATAAGATATAGTCATCCGATGTTGACAAAACTTCCAAATCTGTATAAAAGCGTTTAATATTAATATTCGCTGATGTGAGACACGTTAAATTAAAAACAAAAAAATTTTTCTCATTAAAACAAATTTTTCGACTGATAGTTCAGCAGCTATAAGATATAGTCATCAGATTCTTCTAAAAACTTCCTAATCTATGTGAAAGCGTATAGTATTAATATAATTGCTGAAGTGGGAGCCATTGCGCTAAAAACAAAGTTTTTCTCACAAAGACCCACTTTTCAACCGATAGTTCCTATGACTATAAGATATAGTCCGATCCGGTCGGTTCCGACATATTAGCAGTGTGCAGGAAAAAGAAGACTCTGTACAAATTTCAGCTCGATAGCTTTAAAACTGAGAGACTAGTTCGCGTAAAGAGAAACAGACAGACGGACAGACGGACAGACGGACAGACAGACGGACGGACAGACGGACAGACAGACGGACGGACAAAGCTCAATCGACTCCAGCTCGTCGTCCTGATCAAGAATATACCTTATAGTTTATAGGGTCGGAAATGAATATTTCTATGCGTTGCAAACTTCTGGAGGCAAAATTATAATACCCTTTGCAAGGGTATAAAAATTTGTTTCAATGCTGTGCGTTCTTAAACTCGGCGTATTAAAACATTTGCAAAAGTATAAAAACTTTTTAACCTTCTCGTTTTTTATTTAAGAAAATAGAGTTATTTTTCAATTTTTATTTTAAAATTGTTTTTGAATTTCTTTTGAACCAGTCGGTGCATTTTAGAAGTGTATATCTGTGATCTTTGTTTCAATACCTTTCCATTGATACATCACATGTCCTTGAAGGATCTATATTAGGATACCAAAATTTTTATTGATTCAGTGCCACTTTATATACACATCACTAACTTACTTCAAGTCTGTCATTACTCAAACAAGTAAAAAAGTTGGTCAGCCTGCAAAATTAAAAAGTATATCAGTTTATGTATGCATGAAATTTAGACAACACTACAGATGCAAACTGTAAGCCGTACCAAAATAACCCAAACTGCTAATTCGTGCTTATAAACCGAACTAACCGGTGTCCCTATTAAACAGCAAAACCCAAACGAAAAAACTACACGCCCAAAGAAGACTTTATAAGTTTAAAAAAAAAGGATCTCTTCGTGATTACCTCAGAAAAACATATCACCTTTTAACCGGTGACGAATATGATGAACACTTTTCACTTTTGAACTAGTTTAGCCGGCTGGTTCGGCTTGCTTTATAATTACCAGCCTACTTTTATGCAAAGACTCTGAAGCAAGGCTGAAAACCTGTGAAATTCTGTAAAAGGTTCGGCGGAAACGTAAATTCAATAGAAACAGAAATATAAAACACGTATATTTAATGTTTGCAAATTGCGAAATAGATACATAGAGTACATCTTAAAATCAGACCTATTTCTCGTTCGAGTTGCTCTCCCTACCACATTTTGTGAAAAGTATCTGAAAACTAAAAATGCAATGACATTGAATTTTTCAGCATGCTTTATCATTCTTTATTAATTTTAGGAACAGTATTTTTTTATAGAATCTGAGGACAAGTTGCACCTCAACTCAGACATGAAATTTTAAGAAAAAAATGCCCTCTCAACTGACACTTGATCACTCGCCAATTGATATAACCCAGGATACATGAACTTTTTGTCCTCCCAATACTTCCACAATATTCTCACTTATTTCAATTGGATGGGGGGAGTATGCCTATTTAAGTTATTGCAAGATCAGGTTCAGGATCATCTTCCCCATCTGTCTTTTTCATTCCCAGAAGCGGCCTCAATTGAATTAAGAAATTCGTTGGAATGCTTGGCGTAGTGTTAACCTGACTTGTTGACGGATAGGATACTTGAGATAAAACTGGGTCATCTGTGGTGCAGTCTACACTCAAATGAAATGACAATGCTTAGACAAAATGAACAGAAATATTGGAAGTCTTCTTTGTTTGATAGTCAATTTCGAACTAAATTAATTCGACTTCAATTAGCCTATAGGTGCATTCGCTTTGACATCTCATTTTCACAGTCAGCAGCAATGAAAATATGTTTTAACTGAAAGCCGAAGTATGTATGTGTAATAACGAGTGGGACATTTGAGATATGATGCTCTTGCATTAATATGAAAATAAAAATGATATAACATATTTTCTCATCTCACATGGAAAGTTTAAGATACATCAATTTGAAAATTTTACACAAATTAGTACAAAACACAGCAAATATTTCTACATCAAGTCAAAAATTGCAATTTTATGGAGAGTATGTTACAGTTGGGCTAACCAACTTTCTTACTTAATTGTTATGACAGACTTGAAGTAAGTGAGCAATATGTATGTATATAAGTGATCCTTCAAGGACATGTGATGTATCAATGATGGAAACAAAGATCACAGATATATGTCTTAAATACACCTACTGGTTCAAAAAGATATTTAAAATCAATTTTAATTTTTAATTTTTAAAATAAAAATTATCAAACAAATTTTATTCATAAAAATTACAAAATAAAAATTGTCAAACAATTTTTATTATAACAAGTAAGACCGTTGCAGTCCAGTAGCCCGACTTCAATATACCCTGTACAATTGACAACGAGAGCGTAAGTTAAAGTCGGCTCTAACCGACTTCGATAAACCCGTTAGTCATGAAAAAAACATGTTTAATAGTGCTCCTGCGTTCCTTAGGGTGACCATCCGAAAAGTATGCAACATTTTTTTAGGGTGGGTGGGGTGGTGGCGGGGGCTTGGTTCGCTTTTTTGCTCATAACTTCTGAACCGTTCATCCGATTTTTATCATTTCTTCGGCAAATCGATTTATTTTGCTAATTACTAACTATCTCTAGAAAGTACGAATCGTCTATCTTCAAAACTGTGGGAGATATAACGTTTTTCAAATTGCGGGGGGGAAGGGGGCGTGGCCAAAATTTGAAACAAACTTGATCTGCGTACAGATAAAAGAAGCATTTGTCCCATACATGTCAAACCTCTATCTCTTACCATCTCTGAGATCGACGCGTTCATACAGACAGACGGACGGACGGACGGACATGGCTAAATCGACTCGGCTATTGATGCTGATCAAGAATATATATACTTTATAGGGTCGGAGATGTTTCCTTCTCCCTGTTACATACATTTGCACAACTTCATTATCCCCTTTTACCCATTTTTAATGGTACAGGGTATAAAAATTAAAATAAAAAATGCTCAAATAACTTTTTAACCAAGCACCCAATTACAAATATTTTTACATATATGTGATCTTTGGGTCACTATGTATGTATATACATGTCTATACGGACCTGGAAGCACTCCAAAGGTACTAATTTCGCGTTTATTTCTCAAAAGCCTGAGAAAATCATGGGCTAATTTTATTATAAACACCGAAAAACTTAGGTCTTGTTGCAATAACCTGTGGGTGACTTTAGTCAACCAGTCATTATCGACGTTGATAGCCCAGCGGTACTGGTACAAGGTGCGTTAGAAGAAGCGAGTTCGAATCCTCTAATGGGGAAGGTTTTTTTTATTTTCTTTATATATTATAAGTAAGTTAAGTAAAAAATTTTTATATAAAAAATTAAAAAATATAAATTAAAAATAATTTTTTCAAAAAATTTCAAATAACTCTTATTTTGTAATTTTTTATAAAAAAACCAACTAACTTCGTCTTCGGAGTTTTTATACCCTAATTTAATACATGGTTGTTCAAACTACCACATAAAAAACAAACTATTTTTCTAAATAAAACCTAGAGTTTATGACGCTATAGAATATAGTCCGATTTTGACAAAACTTCAAACTTTTAAAAATATTAAATCACAAGTGAGACCCAACATTAAAACAGAAAATTTTTCTCATTAAAACCCACTTTTCGACCGTAGTTCCTATGACAGCTATAAGATATAGTCATCCGATTTGACCAAAACTTCCAAATCGTATAAAAGCGTTTAATATTAATATCGCTGATGTGAGACACGTTAAATTAAAAACAAAAAAATTTTTCTCATTAAAACAAATTTCGACTGATAGCCCCTAATATAGTCATCCGATTTTCAAAAAAACTTCCAATCTATGTAAAGCTATAGTATTAATAATTGCTGAAGTGGGAGCCGTTAACTTAAAAACAAAAAAGTTTTTCTCACAAAGACCCACTTTTAAAAGTAATAAGTCTGATAATTTAGTTTTCTGTATTGGTTCCTCATCCACCACTTTAAACTAGAAATCAGGCAATTTGTTGAACCTGGCTAGAGATCCTTGGTTGTACACCTCAAGAATTTAAAGTTTATCCTAAATCCGACCCACTGTCTTTTTCTTGAAATTCCTGTCAATTCACACACACACATTCATACATACGTATGTACACAGCGTGTGTGAGTGAGTGTTTGTTTTTTGCTGTTGCTTTTGCAGCACATCATCAATTATGGCAACCGGAAGTTACATTTTTGTCTACGCCGTATCTTTATTTTGTTCTCCATAATAGAATCAACAATAGCAACAGCCATGGGAAGTCTAGCAGGCAATTATTGAGATTTTTCCCCGTTTCTGTGGGCTGTGTTTTGATTGTTTTTCGCTAGCATTGAGTAATTGAAGCGCGGACGGATATGCAAAATAGCGTTAAAACGGCGCGAACACACATCGCCCCACAAGCGAATTCAATTCCGGTCTCAATATGTTTTGTTACTGACAATAACTCGTCAGCTCAGCACCAGCTCCCAGCTCCTTCACTCAAACGTCGAGTATTATGTAAATCAATGTAAGAGACAATTTCTAAAAATCTGTTTACGAACAGAGAACATCTGTTGAAAATCTGAAATATTTGTGTGTGTGACTCTTTGCCGTTACACTGGAATGTGATTTTCCATTTTGCTTTGTTTTCTTAAGCCCCGCCATGACCAAACAATGGGGTTGTATTGTGCTGCCGGCTCGGCGCCTGTTTCATATATCGTACTTCAATAAAAATTTTTCAATATTTCCAGCACACACAAGGCGAGCGATGCTATCGCCATTGTTGTTGTTGCTGCTGGATTAACAGCCTCTTTCTCTCTCCTCGGTGCGTCACTGTGCAGGAGGATGCCCGGGATGCCAACCAGGATGCGTGTATTTCACAGCATATGTTGCTTCTGCTGGCTCAGAGAAATTCCATTCGGTACCAAATACCAAAAATTGATGCTAACCAAAGACTCTGCCAGCATTAAATAAATATTTCCCCATACAATAATGTTGGCAATAACATTTGCACCATGAAACGGCATTCGTGCCGAAATCACAGTCAGCTCAGTGCAATGCGGAATGCCTGCCAAGTGGCCCGACTTAATGAACAAGCCAGCAGCTTGGCAGCGGTCAATTACTCAACAAAAGCCAAAAAACGAACAAAAATTCCAGGCAACGTGCAGATAATCAGCACCCAAAGGTGCACAACTGCAATCCTAGTTCAACTAGAAAACAATACGAGAAGCTGGTTTGAAAAAAGAAAGCAGAATCGAAAAGCTGCTGCAATGCACATGGCTTAAGCAGGCGATGGACTGCAATGGACAGAGCGAATGCAACGCCCTGTCTCCCTTGGACCAGCTCAGCTCGGCTCACTCACTCACCCAGCCGCTGCCGTCGCCGCTGCTGCTTCACGTTGCAAAAGTCAAAAGCGTAAAATCCGATAGCTTCCGCTAAGCTAGCTTATTCAGGCGTACGTAGGGCTAATAAAACATTTCTAAGGATTTCGCCAGGATTTCACTTTGTGCCACTGGCTGGTACACACACGGGCGGAGGTGGGAATTGTGCTCAAGTTTTATTTACGAAGCTGTCTCTCTCTCACTCCCTCTCTCTCTGGTAGAAGCAACTGCCAAGGCGGGAAGTGCAATGAAAGGTCACACTTGTTAACTTGTTGGCACTGGGCAGAATGCCCTCTTAATTAGTTGGGCAGTTGGGCAGAGGAAATGCTTAATGTTTAATGGATGACAAGAGATATCGACGGGGGTTCGTTTTAATTTTGCAAACCGTGTTTCTGTAGACTATTATTCCCTGTACAACAAAGTTTAAAAGGACTGTTAAGAGATGGCGTCAATTGTATTGTGACTGAAAATGAGAAATGGTTTAAATACGAAAACCACAAGCTGCAAAAAATCATACAATCCGCCAGGCCATACATCAAAATCGACGCCAAAGCCGAATACTCATGGTGGCAAGGTCATGCTCTGTATTTGGTGAACTCATTTGATACGTTTGAGCAGAGCTTTGAAGCAAAAACGGACAAAATACCTGCGAAGGTACGACAAGGTAATTTTGCAACATGAAAACGCTCGGCCACATGTTGCGCAGCCGGTCAAAATATACCATGAAATGCTGAAGTGGGAAGTCCTACCCCATCTGCCAAGAAATTGTCCCTTTCGACTACTAAGGATCAACGCTTCTTCAACTCCAAAAAGTCCAGGATTGGATCGATATCTTGAAACGCATCCAAAGACGCATCGTTTTTTCGAGATGGTAACCGAAAATTGCCAGAAAGATAGGAAAAAGTAGCGGCAAGCGATGCTCAAAACTTTGAAAAATGAATGTGTAACTAATTATATTTCCTTTTATGGTAATTTACCCAGCCATTTGATACTTCAATCAATAACCGTTTGGCCAAGTTTATTATTGTTATTATTCACCTCGACCTCTTCTTTGGCTTCCATGTCTTTGAAAATGGAAAGTAGTCTCTACCAGCGAAATAAACCGAATCGAATTTCGGTTCCGCTTCCAGTTCTGATACGTACGGAAATAACGGGAAATTTTAAACGTTAGTCCAAACAAAGTGGGTAAGCAAGCTATACACAGGAATGTGTATATAAATTATCAATTTTAATCGAGTGTGTTTGCCATTAAAAAGTCAGAAGTTTGAATAATATTTAATTAACAATGTCTTCACCAAACTTAACGTTACTCAATATAAAAAGATAAATAGTTACATAAAGTGAGAATTAATGCTTACTTCTTAGAAGCATTAAAGCATTCAATGTAATTTTGTCCATCTGATTAGCGGAAACCTAATAAACTTCATACAATCCAGTAGTAGAGAGATACTTGGCTTGGCCCCTTTGGGGCTGTATAGCCAATTTTACATTTTTACTCGGTACAATTTGGCGAAATCTGAGGTCGTTCATCAGGGCAAACCGGGCACAGAGAAACACACGCAGCTCGAATAGTCTGTTTGTTAATGGCCACACGAATGCTGGGCTTAAACAATTCATCAATGCACCTGGAACCAGCAGTTTTCTTTTCCTAACTGTTATAACAGATTAACTTTTTTTTGGATCAATCATCATCTAAGAGTATTATACCAAATGTACAAAATTCCCTTTGGTCGAATTCTATATAAAATTTTAATTTTTTCCCTTTCTTTCATTAGTAGTAGGAGTAATGGTCTAATTTTATTCAAAAATTTAACATAAATAAATTGATATTTATCAGGCGGAAACCAGGTAACTCGGGCACACTTCTTATTGCAGGTATTGCTGGGGCCCATATCGGTGCAGCGTACATTTTGATCGGCCTGACTCAACATTGCAAATTAGCCATCTGCAGCGCTGTCGAAGTTCAATGGCCTTTTCCTCCACGTACGCTAGGTGGCTTTGAAAATTTGGTAAATTTTTAGGATAGGTCCGTTTTGGCCTAAAATATAAAAAAAAAATAAGAGTGTTGCGGTCGGGGCACTCGACAGCAAAATACCCTGTTCCAAGTAATGTGGTTCCTATAGCTTTGAACTCCTTTTATTTTAAAATTTATTTGATTAATTGGGGAGGCGCACTTGCATATCTTCGGTGTTTTTGCTCGGATCTTGTAGTGGTATACAGAACAGAATATATATTCAATCATTAGGATCAAACTTAAAAATTTTAGCTCTGACAGTTTTTCGCGGTTAAAAGGAGAAGGAGGGGGAATTTGCCAAATCTGAAGCAAACTTGATTTGTGTACGATATACACCTACATACATGCAAAAATTTGTGGCTCTACCTCTTATAGTCTCTGAGATCAACGCGTTCATACAGAGAGAGAGAGAGACAGTTTTTCGCTGCTAAAAGATGGAGGAGGTGGAATTTTCCAAATCTGAAAACAACTTGATCTGGGTACAGAATACACCTTCAAACATGCAAAAATTGATGGCTCCACCTCTTATAGTCTGTGAGATCCACGCGTTTGTACAGAGAGAAGAAAGTTTTCGCTGATAAAAAGTGGAGGGAGGAAGAATTTTCCAAATCTAAAACAAACTCGTTGTGGGTACAGTATACACCTAGATACATGCCTAAAATTGTGGCTCTATCTGTTACAGTCTCTGAGATCGACGCGTTCATACAGACAGACAGACGGACAGACGGACGGACGGACAGACGGACATGGCTAAATCGACTCGGCTGTTGATGCTGATCAAGATTATATATACTTTATGGGGTCGGAGGTGCTTCCTTCTGGCTGTTACATACATTTGCACAACTTCATGATCCCCTTTTTCCCATTTTTAATGAGAACAGGGTATAAAAAGATCCAGTTGCCGGTCTCACGCCCAACCCCCCATAACCCTTTCAAATATTTTGTAAGTCTTTTATTTGAGATTTAAGGGCGGTTCCACGGTCGAAAAATCTCTGTGAAAAGTTGATATTCCGCAGATACTTTTACAGAGTCTGCTTAGCCACTGCTATTACACGATAACACAATTTTTCTAGTAAACGATGCTGCTTGGCGCTGTAAAAAAACGTAAACAAAAAAAAAAACAAATTAAAAAAGAATAAGAGGACTAGTACAGAAGTACAAACGCCGTAAGAAGGTGCAAAACAATTCAGTTGCAAAATATATGGGACTTATAACAATGTGGAACGATTTGTGAAGTGCAAGAAGAGGACAACAGAGGAAAAAGGAAGCAAGATACTTTTAAACGAGAAGTGAGAGGGCGCTATTCAAAGATGTATAGTAGCCTGGTTTAAAAACTCATGAGCAAACTTCGAAAAGTTCAAATATTTTTGTGTCCAAGAGCATTGGCGCTGTTGAGATAACTTTAGTTGTTGCTTATTTACCTTGTGAACTGGGTATTTGGCGTCGGATAAACTGTGTCCCGTCACATACAAGTAGGAGGACGTCCTATTGACAAAGTATGTGATGCCATTTGGACTGAAGGATGAGATAGCTCCATGGGTAAGCAGTCGAGGAGGTTTGGAATTTTCGAACTGCATTGGAGCAATTGATGGCAAACATGTGGCCATAAAAGCACCAATCAATAGCGGGAGCTTGTTTTTCAACTATAAAGTATGAATTCACATTTTCGTACAACTTTAATTACATTTTTGTCGTTAGGCGACGTTTTCTGACGAATCTTTTTTGATCTTTTTGAATCTTTTTTGTTGTTGTCTGCCGCACAAAAGAATCCAAAATTGTTCTCGCCACAAAAAAAAGGTTAACAACTAAGCTACGTTATTGTATAAATAACGTAGGGCAAAAATATTTATGAAAAGTGGAAACAAGAAAGGCCACAGAACAAAAAATTTTCTACATTAAAAAGGGTAAAAGGATAGAAGTTGTAAAAGTATGTAACAGGGAGAAGGAAAATGACCCTATAAAGTAGAATTCTTGAAGATCAAGCCGAGTCGATTTAGCCAGTCCGTGTCGTCCGTGTCTGTGTTATGAAGCGATCAGAGATAAGAGATAGAGTGACAGTAGGGCAAATGTTCTATGACAGTCAGTTTTTCAAATTTTGCACGCCCCTCGCATTGGAAAAACGTTATATCTCCACAGTTTTGAAGTACTTTAGAGAGAGTTAGAATAGCAAAACAGATGCTCGGTTTCAAAGAAATGATAAAAACAAACTTACCCTAATAAAAATGTTACTATTTTGGTGGACCAGAAAGACATTAAACATGTTTTTTCCCAACAGAAACTTTCATTCCTTCGCTTGTGTTTCATAAAAGCTTCTGGAGTAAACAAAACTCTTTTCCAAAGAATCATCGGTTAGAGTGTTCGAACCTCCAATATGGCCACTAAATTTAAGTTTTCACTGCACTTTCGCCTCCGCGACTACGGCTTTTCCCTAATGATGCTGCCGAATGGGTTCGGACACGCCAAAGTTTCGCCCACGTGCCCCGAGCCATGAAACTTTTGCAGCTTAAGTAAATGCCTGAAACATTTGTCTTGGAACTCGATTTTAATTGCTGGCCACACTGAGCCATCAATAGAACTATGGCTGGGGATGTGACATGCCAACGCAAATGAAATTATGCGCCATGTCTGCGGTAGCTTACCAAAAAAAAGAGAGAAAAAAAGGGGATAACGAGCCAAGTTGTTACAAGTTTTTAATGGAGCAAAACAAGGAACTTGAGGCCAAACAAGTCTCACAAAAGATGGACTGCAACAAGCACTGAAGAAGTAGGCAGCAAACTGGCGCATAAACTGCTGAAAAGATGATGCAGTCCGCCGCAGATGGGAGAAGCCACTCACTTCTCCTTTTTTGTGTTCGTTGTCGGCGTAATAAACAAACTTTTGAGCAAAGTTTGCCTCACTATTTCCGCTTTTTTCTCTCCTTTCTTCTGCATGTACGACACGGCACGCTTAGTTAGCTATGTAGATGCCGCTGTGCAGTCCATTGACACGACGCGACGTTCAGGTCGCTCATCTTTGGCATCATTAGGCGCCATTTGGCGGAGTGGAGATCTGGCACTGAGCTGCCCAAGTGTAGTGGAGCAGAAAGTGAGTCTCCACTTGCGGCGGCGGTGGCCATATAAAGATGCGGAGGCGAGGCTGCCACTTTTTAGTGCTTTATTTTGTGTGGCAGCGACGTGGAATTATTTATGCAGATTTTGGCCGGGGCGGCATCTCCTTGGCACAGTTTTCGGCGCCTGTTGTCCCCCGTGCTTATTTCGCTTAAAAACTAATTAATCTAAATGGATTTTTGTTGTTGCATTCTGCAGTGGTGTGTGAAAGCAGCCACAACGAAACACTGAGGCACTCACACACATGCCCAAGTCGCATGAACTGTAAGCGGGGCACTCAATGAAAGCGAAAAATGTTGACGAGGAAAGCGGCGAGGCGGTGGGGCGGTGGGGTGGCGGGCAACCGGAGCGAACCGCAAGCAATTTGCATGTTTGAAACCACCATGCAACGACCGAGCCCCACACCTCCAGCACAACAACCACTATTGGGGCAAACACGAAAGGGGCCGGCCATGTGGCATCAAACAGAAAACGGGGACAGCGTTAAAGTAGCCTTATCGCCTTGCACACATCGCTTTGGCATCAGCTTCAGCTGCAGCCCCGGCTTCAATGTGGACAGTTTGAAGTAGTTTTATTGACGTGTGTCCGGGCGTGGCCAGGCACTGGGGATGTGGCTGTTGCGTTATAAATAAAGACCGATTCGCTTGGTCGATTGCATTTAATCTGCGCCTGGCAGCAGCTAATGGAATTTATGTTTTTAAAAAACTTCAAAGGCTGAGGCTTTCGCGGGAGAGAGAGAGAGAGATCGACTGCAACGCTTGCCATTGGTCATGTCCAATCAATAAAATACTTACGGTATTTATTAAATCTCCGCGTTTGCATAACACCCACAATCCTTGCTAAAGTTCGTGGGTCAGCAATGTGTATGACAACGGCGCCATTGCCATTTGATTTAGCCCGTTGTATTTTTTTGTCACAGACCCCTCACTGGCGACATTCTGGCCATGTGCAAATGCTAAAGCTGGCTTAGACGAGTTTTGTTTGTTAAATAAAATTCATCAAAAGAGCAAATGGGATGCAGAATTCGAATGAAATTGGATAACTTTGAATGGGTCCGACGGAATGTATGAATTTCTATATTTGCACTGCAAATAAACTGCTTTGAAATGGAGCTGAAAATGACACAATTTCATATCAATTAAAAGTCAATAAATTACAATCGAAAATATTAAAACAATTGAGAAAGTCAGTGAAGTATGATTGTATGTAGTATACACTTTTATACCCTTTACTCGTCTATCTCTGACATTTACTTTTTAAAGATAATTTCATTCAAATGTTGACCGCGACTACGCCGTAAAAAGATACCTGAAAGCCATCGCTTTAATTTTTATGAAAATCACAAAAATTAGCAATCATACTTGGACTTCACATACGTTTACTTCAACAATCGAACTAGATCCATCCATTTTTTCGTCATCGATTTGTGTGCGCTGTAGCACCGTCTTGCTGAAACCAAATGTCGCCGA
Organism: Lordiphosa stackelbergi; assembly: GCA_018904235.1. Classification (NCBI taxonomy): domain Eukaryota; kingdom Metazoa; phylum Arthropoda; class Insecta; order Diptera; family Drosophilidae; genus Lordiphosa; species Lordiphosa stackelbergi. Next base: position 38,954 of record JAEIFU010000674.1, on the reverse strand, counting down.
CTTCACGGACTTTAATTTCAGGTAACAAAGAGTCATTTATCATAACGGTTACGAACGATCATTCCAGCAGCCCATTAAGCACACCAAACAGAGCATTTTTGTGGATGTAACGGTAGTTCGAGGGATTCTTTGGTTTACTCATCAGCCCAAATGCGACAATTTTGTTTGTTGACGTATACATTTAGACAGAAATGTGCCTCGTCACTGAACAAAATGTTGCGCGAAAACAGCGGATCTTCATTAAGCTGATGCAGAGCGCATTGGAGACGTGGTTGCGGTGTGAATTTGGGGGAATCTTGAAATCAGGGCTGCAAACCTCCTAAAAATCGGAAGGTGTTCTCTCCGGGGTTTGCACCCTTGAATCTTTTTGGGTCCGGGTTCACGGAGCGGGTTCAGAAGATCGCTGAATCTAGGTTCAGGTTCAAACCGGGGTTCAGGACTAATTTTTTTTTGTAAATAACCAAGTTTTCCATATTAAAATCGATCAATTTTACTAATGAGCAAAAATTTTCGCTAACTTCATCACCCAAACAATTTTGATAAGCAAAATAGGTTTTGGAAATTTAAACAACATTATTTTCTGGATTTCTGTTGTCCCAGTTAGCTGCTATGTGTCAGATAGTCATCGATTTTACACTATTATTTGTTAGTATATGTGACAGATAGCTTTATGTAGAAGATGTGAAATTGGCCCTAAATGAATTAAATATTTAATTTGTTTTAATAATAAAAATTGCTTTTCAAACCTGCCTAATGTTGGTACATTAATAATAACTAACCAAACAAAGCGCCCTCTACCTATGGAGTCACCATCTATGTACCAAAATGTGTACCAACAAGGGCTAAGGGTTGCCATGTTATATATTATGATTGGCTCAAAAATATTTTTAAATTTTGCATTGTATTTGTGGAGAATATTAAACATCAAATTAACTCATAACTAGAAAATCGGAAATTTTTTTGGTTAGAGATTTACAACCTTCCAACAAGATTTACAAATAAGAAAATGAAATTTCTTGAAGTTCTTTGACACCGTCGGATTTTTCGAGCGTTTTGCAAACCAACGAAGTTCAAAATCTCTAGAGATTTCCAGGACACCCCCGTTAATTTGGTCACACCACCCACAACAGTAAACAAACCTCGCTCAACACACGTTTAAGCAAATATATTGTAACGTGCTTGGTAAAAACGGACAATTGATTCAGCGAGAAGTTTACTATCTTTCTTGTTGCAAAAGTTGTCATTTTTTTGAATTCCTGCGTCATCAGACAAATCTTTCACATTACAATTTTTAGAAAATTGTTTTCTTAAACATTTTTTATATAATATTTTTCCGAAGTTTTAGAAAACTTTTTCTCCTAGAAAATTTTTCTAAATACTATTCAAATACTATTCAAATAAATATTGCAAAATGGCAAAATAAACAATAATATTATCTAAAAATTTTTTTATAAATTTTAAACCGAACCCATTTTTGACTTTTTTTTGCTCCTGTTCAGGTTCAGGTTCGGGCGGAAAATATTTTTCTGCTCCGGTTCGGGTTCGGTTCGACTTTCCAAAAAATCCCTGACCGGAGTGTTCGACTCCGTCTGAACCGGTTAGCGAAGCAAACGGTTTGCAACCCAGTTCCGAAAACATTTATAAAAACAAGAGTGAAAAACATTGAAGTGAGCTTAGAAATCTCAAAAACAAGATTTATCAACACTCAAGTTATTAACCCTAATAAAGTCTCGTGTTATTGAGATTTTTTTGTAAAACAAAAACCATTCCCCTACTGCGATTCGAAGCACGACTTCGTCGTTCTAAGGCACAGTTGAAGCATTTATGTTACTTGAAGTTGGGGATGTTAAACCTTAAATAGTTTCATTAAAAATAACACCCTTGTTTGATTGCTTTGGGCAATTCAAACAATTTGCACCTGTGTTAGTTAAAATGCGGAAAAAGAATTTCCCCCACTAACAACAGAAGGGCCGATAACGGGATGCACACACACTCAAAGCCTCAGTGTTTCTTGGCGTTTGCTGCTGATGTCCGATTTTGCTAAAAGCCTGCCTATGTGATTCCCAAGCGGTCAAAGCAATTCTGTCATGAGGTAACTTCTGCCACACTAAAGACAGGCGCAGGCAGCTGATGATTGAATTGGTATTCATGAAATAGCGCTACACTGTCAACCAGCCTCCTTTGTGGTGTTGTGCGTGTCTTGTTTTAGAAAAGTTATGGACAAAATCATAACTTAAATGACCTAGAGCCTGCCTAAACAGTTCTACGATTTTCAATCAAAAAGGTCACTAAAACAATCACTTAGTAATTTATTTTTGTCTCTTCTTTTTCACAAGTAAGAGCGTTGCAGTCGAGTGGCCCGACTCCAAAATACGCTGTACAATTGAGATGCACATACATACACACACAACACACACGCCGTGTGGCTCGTGGTATAAGAATACAGCCACAGTGGTTTCTGCTTGTCGTAAAAGCCGACTAAACTTACACGGAGATGGAGAAGCTAAGACACGCGACCGATCAGGCGCACACGCAGAGCAATTGTGCCACTAAGCCGGCGATGACCTTGCCTTGCCATTACATAGCAGATGAAGCAACTTGCCACCTACACTATGGTGTCTCCGAACTCCCTTCGTGCTCTCTGCTCTGCAGCCGGGCATTGGTTGGTTGCATCCAGATAGAGACCAGTAATATCTTGATTATAAAACTGGAACCCCCCTCCGTAATCTGAAGACTTGGGCTGACAGTTTTTTCCGGTATTCCAGCATCTTAGTAAGCAGAGTGACATCTAATCGAAACGGCTGCTGGGCTAATATCGGAGCTGACCCGTCCTATTAAAATCTTGGCAGATCTACAGGCACGCTCATTGATTTCGTCTCCATTCAGTTGAACGTACAGGCTCAGATGTAAGCTTTCTGGGTAATGCAGATCCGTCTCTACACAAGCGACCCTATGAAGGCGCTTGTCAACCCTCGCATGACCTCTCCGTCACAGGTGATGTGCTGTTTTTCGAGGAGTAATGACGAGGTCACCGGGATGAACTCAAACCAGCCGGGAGGAAAGGCTGTTGAACGCATTGCGACCTCAGCGAGGAAATTTCTTAGTTAGTCGGCATGCGTGAAGACGGCAAAATGCGGTCCATTCATCAACCAATACGCTACTCTATTCAGAGCATAAGGGTATTGTATGATTTGGTAGTTATCCAGCCAAAGGGGCGATAAGGCACACATCTTCGCAAACCTCACCCTGTTCAGGACGCTAACGGACGTAAAAATGAATATTTTCTCTACTTCATGATCCCCTTTTACCCACTTGCAACGGGTACAGAGTACGAAAATATGATTGTTTCATCTAGAAGTCAAGTATAAACGATCTTTATCCAAAACTAATGGATTATGATTTTTATTATGGATATAATTTTGAGTTCTCTGAGTTCTCGTCTCTGTCGGATTCTGACACCGTTTCTCATTGGTTCGAGATTATAATCTTGGATTTAGATTGATTTTTTTCTCAGTGTAGACAAAGTATCATATCAAGTGTCTACAATGATCCCATAATCAAAAAAAAACAGGCTCAGTAAGAAGATTTTAATCATATAAAGTAAAGCAACTGTTTCTCTTGCTATATATCAAGGTGGCGGAACCCAATTTTAGTAACTTTTTTTACACCATAGAAAATAATGTTGGGCTTCAACTTCCACAATGCCAAACTGACTTCTCTTTGACCCCCTCCCCACCCATCTTAAGCGATCCTGGTACATTGTTAACTGGGGCCTGCATTGTGTCGGTGCGTATGTCGGGACGTCTCTGTACCGCACAGCTGTTGGTATTTTCTCGTGGTTTTGTTGGCTTTTTCGGCACATCGTTTATTATGCCAAGCGAAAAATGCAATATTTTCTCCTGCACCGCTACGTGGCCGACAAAAATATTTACAATTTGGCTGGAAAGAAAGAAAAAAAGAGTGAAAGAAACGGCCATAAGAGGAAGCACCGCGAAGCCACTCCATAAAAAAGAGGCCACAACATTCGGCTAAGCTCAAAAGCGGCAACTTCAATCTTTGAATGTTTTATTTACTGCAAAATCGATATGGTTTTTTATACGTGCGAGTGCCGAGTGTGGTGCGGTGGTGGGGGCCGGTGCGGGCTTAACACACAAGTGCCGGGCAAGGCGAGTGGCATGCAAATTCCATCCTGTATTTCGTGTTCTTTCTTTTTTTCCCCATTTTGGATGCGGCAGTTGCCATTCAGCGAAGCAACGCTAAAATATCACCTCTGCCTCTTCGTGTGTCTCCTCTGTCTTTGGAGCTGATATGTGAGCGAAAAGAAAAAACTTGGAAGCCAAAAGGACCCAGAGAAGGATGGAGCAGAGAAGAATGGCAAATCACATACCACATAATTTGCCGCTGCAGCGCGCACACCAACAAAACACACACACACACAGAGAGACACACACACAGGGACAGCGCGTAATGGTTGCTCTGGAATTAGTGAAGCTGTCGTAGATGCTGCTGCGTCGCTGGCATCCCCAAGCGCATTACGTATGCATGGCATTGGCAAAAGTCGGCAAAAACTAAGCGCCGATGCCGACCAGCATCGCAACGTCCGTGGTGTAAATGCCTGGACAGGAAACAGAGCAAAGCCAAAACCGGGCACCAACAAACAGTCGAGAGCGGCACAAGTCAGGCTAGATATGCCCCATTCCACCACCGTCCCTTGCACAGTGGGGATGACTGGGGTTCAATGCTGATTACGATCGCTGCTTACGTTGGCTGGGGGTTGGGCATTTTTCCATTGCGACGACTTCTTTCGGGTCCCAGGTTGATAATTCGAAATTTGTATTCCAATCTTCAAATTGTCTCCAAAATGGAATTGATTTTATGCAGATGAGCATGAAATTGTCTCAATGCGAGTCTTGCATGTCAGTGTGTATAAATGTAACTGCGCTGCCGAAGTGCCCCTCTCACCCCGCATCAGTGCACATCGCTTACGTCTTTAAAATAGTGAGGACTTGAACCAGCAAACAGTTTCTGGCCAGCAGAACACAAATCAAACGCAACCGCCACAAAAAGCTCATAAACTGTTAAAGAAATCCACTCCAAATATTTGGCTAACCAGAAAGCCAACCCCAGAACCGGACCCCCTCCCTTTCCTTCCCCCGCCAACATTAAACAATGCGCCCGCTTGCATTTCATTTGAATTTACAACTAAATTTGGAGCGCTGATCAAAGTAACAGAAACGCCCCCACTCGAACAAGAAATGGAAATCGTCGTCATCATCATCCTCCTCCTTGTCCTCATCGAGCAAGCCAATAAAATGCCAGGAAGAGACAAACAAATCGAATAAAAATGCTTGGGAAATTTTTGTAAAAATTCATAGAAAAACCGCAGCAAAAAAATAAAATTGTTCACAGTCAATGGCCCAATATGCAAACATGGCCAGCAAATAAAAAAAAAGAAAAACAGGAAAAATAGATGTATTACCATATTTCAAACACGCAACTCAATGGCTGCCAACGATGCTGATGCTGATGCTGGATCAGCTGCAGCCCAATGGCATAGTCCGAAATTGGGGAAGAGGAAATTGAAGGACAGCCGCAATTCATTGATTTAGTGCCCAGCTCTAACCCGATTCCCGGCTTTGGGCGGGGAGTACGCGATGTTATCGCTTTCCATTTGTTTGCATTGCTGAGTAATTTGTGTTTACTGTTTGATGTGTTTAGCATGCGGGTCAAAGCTCAATTTATACACAACCGAGCGATATGCGATTGGAAAATTATATGTGTCTCAAGTGAGTGCATGGCAAGGAGTTGCCACAGCGTGCTGGAGAGCGCTGCAAGTGGCCAGGATGTGGCAAATTGCTGGTTATGTTGTGTGGCAAAACGCCCTAGAATATACAAATCAATTTCTTGAGAAGTTTCAACAACGACGTGGCTTTTGCCTATATCAATATTGAACTAGGCAAAAGTTAAGGGTAAATCGGAATGGACTTTTGCCGGTATGAGAACCTGAAACGCTGTTTGAGATCGAATCACTTAAGACAGCTATGCGGGAATGTAGAAGTGTTAGAAAAAAAAAAAAAAATTATGGATGAAAAGAATAAATTTGGTCAGTGAATGAGCTGGTATCCTTTTAGTCTTTCCTATTACACATGCAACTTCTCTTGAGAGTAAATGTGGTGTAATTTTAAATTCCAAAAAAAACCTTTTGTGGATTAAATAATTCATAAAGCCTTTCTAGTGGACTACCTCAGTGCAATAAGTATATGTGCAAATATGTTTTCGTTTCTCTCTTCCTCAATAGTAACAGAACATATGTTCTAGGTATGCAAAAGTCTTTTGTTGTTATCTATTTTTAGAATGCTTTTGCATAATTCTTCTTTGGTCATCATTCTTAGTACCGTTATCACACATTTGAGTGGCGAGATTTGATTTTCTTAGGAAATAAGTTTATGTGCAAAAACCAATTAGTGTGCATTTAATGGTCGGCGTGCAACAAATTGGATGTGTTTTGATAAAAATGAAAAGTTGAGAGTAAATTAAGTAGTTGTTGCAGAAACACAAACAAAATTTTTTAATTTTCCTAACAATGCCGCGTGGAACACATTTATCAGCTGAGGAACGCGGACGAATCCAAGGATTGAACGAAGGTGGGGCTACCATCACTGAAATAGCTTCCAGAGTGTCTCGACACAGAAATACGATAGCTAATTTCTTAAAAAATCCAAACTCCCATGGTCAGATTAAACGCAGTGGCAGACCGAGCCACATCGACGATAGGTGCAAGCGTGAGATTAAGCGCCTGGCTGTAAACAATCAAATGTCTTGTACAGGCATTAAACGTCATTTAGAGCTCAATGTCGGTAGAAGACGGATCCATCAAATTTTAACTGAAAATTGTAACCTTAAACATAGTTCCCGGGTGGCTGTACCGATGCTATTGCCACGCCATCTTAAGGCTCATTTGGCGTTTGCTGACTGATACAAATTTTGGACCGAAGAATTCCGAAACGTTATTTTTTCGGATGAAAAAAAGTTTAATCTTGATGGTCCTGATGGCTGTCATAAGTATTGGCGTGACTTAAGAAAACCAAGAGAAACTCGCCATAAGAGGAATCACGGCGGTGGATCACTGATGATTTGGGCCTGTTTCGGATATGCAGGAAAGTCTCGGCTATGTTTTATTCCAATAAGAACAAACTCAGAAATCTATATTCAATTGCTGGAGAGTGAATTAATAGATTTTGCAGACGATCTTTACGAAGATAGATGGATTTTTCAACAGGACAACGCTCCAATCCACACATCAAAAGCCACAAAGGCTTATTTTTCTTCAAGAAAAATACCTGTACTGGAGTGGCCGGCTATCAGTCCTGACTTGATCCCAATTGAGGACCTCTGGGGTATCCTCTCAGCCAGGATTTATAAAGGTGGGAGGCAGTTCGACTCAATTAAGCATTTAAAGTACGCTTTGCTTGCAGAATGGGAGTTAATAAGCAATGAAACTCTCCAAAATCTGGCAGATTCCATGCCAAACCGCCTTGCAAAAGTCTTAGAGGCAAAAGGAAAGCACATTATCTATTAAAGTTGATCAAAAGTTTGAACTTAATACAAAATTTTAAGAACTATATAAAATGCACATATACTTATTTCCTAAGAATGAAATACATTTGTTAAATAATAATTTTTTTGTTAATAAATATTGAAGTACTGTAAGGCAGTTCTTAGTTACTGGCTCTAGAGCTATAAGTAAAAAATATACTTGGCTTGAATCGTTTGGTTTAAAACAAGGTTTTTCCAAAAATGTTAATGCACATATACTTATTGCAGGGGAGGTACCAAATGTTCACTATTTTTTTTTGGTTTTAGGAGAGTTCATGGCAAAGTTCCACTTGACTTTGTTTCTTATTTGAACTATCTATGAAGTTCTACTCATAGCTCACAAAATGATTGATTCATTGAATTATAGCTCATGGCATGAGCCATGAGCTATTTAAATATCAATTGTACACAGAGAGAAAAAACGTGTTCAGAAAATAAGTTGCCTTCAACTTAAAACAAGAACAAGATGGTCTCAAAGTTCTTGAGAAAACTCTCTCTCTCTCTCTCTTGTCAGCCCAACCAAGCATAAGTAGCCCTCTAGACGTGAATCTGTAAAACTGTACAACGGATAAAGGTAAGGCTCCGGGCTCAAATCAGAGTCAAGCCCAAACAAAATTTTCCGTGTTTTTCTGGAAAACTTAAATAAAGCGTGTTTCTGATTCCTATGGAATATATGGGTGGATGGGTAAATAATAGATATAGGCCAACCGGTTCAAAAAATTGTCAGGAAAAAATAAAAATTGTCAGGAAAACGGGGAAATAGATAGATAGTGCCATGGTGATCCTTTGGGTGTAAACTGCGCTTATGCATTGATCAAGGCATGATTTTCCACTAGGTTGGGAGTAAAGTTTGTTAGGCAATATTACCATTAGTTATCCTCTTTGGATAATAATTTGTCAGTCAAGGAACGTGTTTTGAATAGTCTTTATGATCTTCACTATATTCTTTACCGTTTGTGGTCATTTGAGGTCTCGAAATGCAGTTTCTTAAGCATTTGATGGTCTCATTGCCATGAAGATCTCATAGCATTGAATTGCGCTTATGTATTGATCCTGACATTATTTTCCACTAGGTTGACATTCACGTTTTCCATTCTTTGTATGTTGTATCCTCCTTGGTATTTGTTTTCGCGATTTAATAAGTCTTCAGTCACGGTAAATGGGTTTAATTAACTCAACTACCACAAATTCTGTATCTATAATAAAGACCCATTTCTTCTTCTATATAAAGCATTCTTCCTCTTTGGCCTAATATTAATTTTTGAACCGTTTGAAGTTTTTTAGATCGACTCATTTTCTGAGTTGTCTTGATCTATTGAAGCACATATGCTTGATCGGTTTGAACCTTGATCGATTTGAGCTTGATCTGTTTGGAGTTTGATTTGTTTGGAGCTTGATCTGTATGGAGTCACTGGGAATTTGCTGTCGAACTTAAACCAAAACAACTTCTGAATAGATTTGCTTTAAAAAAATTTTGCTTAAACGTTCTATTAGGGTCTTCTAAACATCCTGTACATCCTTTACAGAAATTATAAAAAATAATATTTTTTCCTGACTCTCTTATATGAAAAATTTTTAATCAAACCCTGTATTTTTAAAAAATTCCATATTTTTTTTTTAGTTATTGTGCAAAAACTTAGTTACTTAGTGTAATGCTGTGAAAATACTTTCAAAGACGACGTGATTTTTTTTAAATTTAAATATTTTCAAGTTGAGTGTAAGCAGCTATGTATATACGTTGCTTTGGTCGTTTTTTTTTAAACATTTACATAACAAATGCAACTCTTTAGACAGGTCATGTCCTATGCCACAATGCCGCTGTGACTGTGTCTGCGCTATACAAGATGGCGCTTAGTTTGAGAGGTTCAAAACAAAGACAGCTGTTTCCATTGAAAGGTGCCCACATCTGAAAACTGTATTTCATTAATGAAAATAAATTCATTTTCTGAGAGCTCTAAATAAAAGTACAACGGTTTTAAAATGTTGTTTTTTATTTTAATGGCAATTTGTAGTGAAGTAAATTAAAAATTGGACAAGATAAAATATTAAATTGATTAAAGCTAGTTTTTAAATGATATTAGAAGTTTTACAATATATTTATTAAATTGATATATTAAATTAATAAGAGTGTCAAGTATTAATTTGGAATCTTCGATATATCATTTTAACACATAGGAACATACCAACTTGGTACTTTAAGTATTAAAGACAATTTGATACTCAATAGATGATTACTCTTTTTTGCGTATTATGTCTAAAGTTATATTTAACTCACAGAATGTCTTACTCCAATAAAGTTGCGTCTTTATTCTATGTATACTTGGTATAAAGGTCAGTTATATAGTAATAGGTTAGTTGTAGTTTACTGATAACAGTGCCGGCTTGCCATGAGATGTGGAATTTTTGCTGTATTTATGTGGCGGCCTTAATCAGCATTTTGGCTATATTTTACAAGGGCCATGACTGCACTTCATTAAAAGTCAGAGGAAACATTGATAAAGATTTCGTATAATTTGTTTGATCACCCCGTACACTTTCATATATCACACCCTATCTATATTTTCTAGTGTACCTTCCCAGGACAGAAAACCAAATCTCATGCATAGATTTTCAGCTGCAGCACCGAAAACTCGAGCTTGGAGCCATCGATAAATCATCTATGCAATTTTAATTCAAATACACAGGAATTTTCAGCAAAGAGTTTGCACTCATACACACACACACACACTAACACACGAGGGCAGTGTTAGCATAAACCAATTGTAAAAGCCAAACTTGCGACTGGTCCTGCCCAACTAATGCGCTCAATGTGCCTCCATATCTGTGTCGAAAAACTACTCGGGGCTTGGGAATAAAGCAACAAAAAAATATTTATATATATATATCTACAGCATAAATAACCACATTTGTGTGCGTATGTGAAATATTTTGTTTAACGTTTATAGTTTTATGCACTTAAGATAGCAAAATTTATTTTCCAACCAAAGTCAAAACAAAACTTTTACCCATATTTGTAAAAAAGATATTGATTGGCCAGAGAGGAGTAGATTCCTGTTAGACTCACATCGACACACACGCACGCACACATGTGCAGCTTATGTGCATAAATTTAACGTTTCAATAAGACAATACGGTTATGGTTTGCCTTATCTCTGCAGGTTGTTGCACTATGTTGAGAGAGATGAAATTGTCTGTAGTTCCAAATCAGCAGCATCAGTAGACTGGTGCACACTAGAGGGAAAGAACCGAAAGATGAGCACAAACAGTTAGCCATAAACGGCTTTCCCAATTTGTAGTACAATATTCTTACTTCAAACTCAAATCGAGGTGATATTTTTCATTCTTAAGAACTTGATTTGAGTTGATATTGTTCCGTTTTCAAGAACTAGGGAACGGGACATACCTCTGTGGATTGGAAGGAAAGGGAGCAAAGCGGAGCAACTATTATTTGACAAGCGCTGGATATGCTGCTGCTCATCCTCCCATTTGTATTCCTTATATATAAGATCAAAGCCATGACTGTACAACAATTTCAACGACCCGACTATGTTTTCAGATTTGGCACATTTATATTCTATTATGAATAAATAAATAAAAATGATGATTTATTCATCCAAAATAAAATCCAAATAAAGATGAATAAAATTAATTTGTGTAAAAAATGTATTCATAATATTAAATTATAATTTATATTTATATTTTGTATTTATCTACAAACAATTATATCACAGATAGCGCTGTGCCTATTGCAGGCAGCTAGAGCGTATGAGTCAGTGTGCGCGCGCTCATGTGTGTTTTTTTTTTATTTTCCATGTTTCTTTACCTAGTATTAACCTAACACAGTCGATGGACAAAATTTTTACTATACAAATTAGTTGCGTACCCCTGCGGGACGACCGCAAGGCAATGCTTCGCAGAGGCATCAACAGTATTAAATGTATTAAATTATGCCCTTCTTATTCGCTCCAGTCTACGCAGCTCAGTAAGGGCGATGGCTGCAAAATTGCTGGTCGCATCCCTGAACCGTTTGCTCGAAACCATAAAAAAGCAGAAGTTGTTCGTGGTAACGTCCTCACCTGCAATGTCCCTGAGCACCAGCCTTTCCTCTTCAAAGCGTCCACAATCCAGCAGGACGTGTTGTGCATCCTCGGGGGTGCGCGCATGTGTGTGTGCTCGTGAGTGCGTTAGTGTATGTGTGTGTGATTCAATTGTCCAGGGTATTTCGGAGTCGGGTCACTCGACTGCAACGCTCCTTCTTGCTTTCTTTGTCAGTCAGGAGTAGAGCCCGGCACGTTTCTATCAACTGTGTTTACAAGAACGCTCTGCGGCAGCTACTGCTCTCTTTTGCAAAAAACAAACAAGTGCTAAATTAGTCCGCTCTGGATATTCCTTGGTTGAATTTAATATTATCCTGTCTACTATCTTTGTTTTCTGTCTGCAAAAAATTTGGAAACTATATTTGTTGTATTTCCTCGTCTTCAACATCACTACTAAAATTTAATAAATCGTTGGAGGAAAGATTTCGACTGTCTTAAAAGTCACTCGGAAATCTAGTGAGCTGCCGCACCTAAGAAGCTTCTTTTTTAATGGTAGTGCAAGAATAAAAATTTGATTCACTCATTTTTTTATAATGGCATCCCTTTCTTCCACATACATCAACTCTTAATTCTTCTTCAGTGCTCGGCGACTCATTAGTTTAAGTCCATTTTTTCTATACTTAGAGACATAAAGACGTTGAGCAAGAATTGGTCTTCTATGGCTCTTGTCGAAATCATTGCTTTCCAAAAGATTTTTGTAATATGGGCATCAAGCTCAGTTTGGCTAATGTCCTGTAAATTAATTTCATTTGTAGTCTTTTTGAAGGCGCAATATATTTTAAAATCATTTACAGACTCGTCGTCGTGGTTCAGTTTTTGGTGCCTTAAATAAATTACAGCTCGAGCTCAAGATTGCTTTGACTTTGAAGTTGCGTAAATTTTAAAAACAAAAATCTGTAACTTCGTAGACACATAGGCCGTGTTCACCAGAACAAAAAAATCTATGTATCTAGTTCGATTGTTGTGGTGAACGAATGTAATGTGCCATCATGATAGTTTATTTTTGTGAATATGATGGATGAAAACTACAGAAAATTTTAAGCTGTCATTTAAAATTCAAACGGTCACTTTGAAGCATACTATTTTACCTAAAGATTTCATGAAAGCATTCTGATTAAGCCAATCAACTATTTTTTGATGGATGATGTTTGATGTATGCTGGTGAAACGTCCATGGCCACTTTTCAAATTTTAAATACAAAACGAAGAAATTAAGCTTAATTTATAATTGCCATCTATAAAATCTTTATGATAATTGAGTTTACAATTTAAAATTAAGCAATTTTAGCGATTTTGTGGACTTGTTTATCTTAACCAATTATATATTCACACGTGTTCATAATAATCTAAAGTCGTACAAAAATTAAGAAATTTCTATTTGCCGTCTATTTGCCCGTCTTCATAATAATCAAAATTCATATCATTCATCTTTTGATACACACCTCCTGTTTACCCGTCTATTTACGCGTCTCTGTAGACGTCTATTGAACCCTCTTTATAACAATCTAAACTAACATATGAATGTTTCAAATTTCGAGAACTTCTATTTACCCAAATACTTTCCCGTCTTCATGACAATCTAAATTCATTATAAAGTTCTACAAATTTCGCTTTACCCTTTTTATTAATATTCAATTTTTATAATAATCTGAACCTATTTAATTTTTTTACTCAAACTTCGCTTTTTTTTGGACTCATTAGCATAAGCGTCCCTTTTATCCGATAGAAGTGGACAAAAATTCTAGAGATAAAAGTGGTGCAACACACACGATTCTGTTTTATATTAGGTCGTTCACTAAGTAATTTCATTTCTTGAGTGCAAATTAAACATGATTTTTTTATTTGGTTAAACATTTTTTGAAATTATATATTCTCCATTTTGATTTGTTTCAATTTACCTTATGGCATCTTTCGGGCAAGAGATTGATTTCACGCTCAAAAATTTTTGATCTTTGCAGTCAATAAACTGGTCCAAGTTGTTTTTGAAGTCCCAATTTGGGGTGAAGGTTCTCCCATCCAAAAAATTTTGGGAGAGACCGGAACAAGTGGCAAGTCTGGAGAATATGTGTGGGTGTGGTAGCACATCCCATTCAAGCTGCAAAAGCTTTTGGCGAGTCATCAAACTTGTATGAGGTCTCAAATTTCATTCTGTAAGAACATGAGGAGCCCATATGCCGCGTTAGACAAATTTAATCTTTCAGCAATCTCTCGAGTTGTTATTCGACGATTTGCATCGATCAACGAATTGATTTTATCAACATCGGCTTCAAGAGGCCTTCCAGGATGCCGGAACGAAATTTTGCATTGGCGTTTGGTCAACACATCTTCTCCATCCAACATTTATGTTTACATTTAAAACGTTGCTATGATATTCCACTAAAAAGATTTAAAGAGAATTAACACCAAAAAAATTGTTTAAAACATTTTGGAGTGCAAAACGAACCTCCCATCCGAGCTGCCGGAGCTTCTGGCGCGTCACCAAAGATGTGTGGCCTGGCTGTAAAGAATATCGCTCTGTTACAATGGCCTCTTCTGCATAGTGCTGCATTCAAGCGGTCCAGTTGTTGGCAGTAGAGGTTCGAATTGAGCGTTTGCATAGGGGAGCAGCTCATAGTGGATGATTCCCCTGCCAATCCCACCAAACACACAGAAGTACCTTCCTGGCCGTCAAGCCAGGCTTGGCCACCGTCTGGGCAGCTTCACCGCTTTTCGACCACGACCGTTTGCGCTTCACGTTGTCGTAAAGTGACCCACTTTTCATCGCCAGTCACCATCCGCTTCAAAAACGGGTCGATTTTGTTGCGATCTCAGAAGCGATTCGCATGCATCCATACGGGCAAAAATGTTTTTTGCGTCAAGTCGTGTGGCACCCAAACATCGAGCTTCTTTTTGAATCCAAGCTTCTTCAAATGGTTTATAACGGTTTGATGACTCATGCCCAGCTCTTGGCCGATGCTACGGCTGCTACTATGCCGGTCTCTTTCGATCAATTCAGCGATTTTATCGCAATTTTCGACGACAGGCCTTCCGGACCGTGGCGCATCTTCGATCACCTCTGCACACAGAACGAAAACGTTGAAACCATCGTTGTGCGGTGGAAATGGAAACTGTATCGGGTCCATAAACTGCACAAATTTTATTGGCAGCCTAAGATGCATTTTTGCCTCTATCGTTGTAGTACTGTAAAATATGCCGTATTTTCTCGTAATTTTGCTCCATGTTTGCGACGCTATAACTCACGAACGACTAAAAACAAAACAACAATAAATCAAACACGTGTTAGCGCGTGAAAATTCGAAAGTTGCAAAAGCTCTTAGCGTGAACCGATGCGACGAATACAACTAGAATTAAAATAAAATAAATATTTTTAAATAAACCTGATCTGTATAACATTTTTAAATTGGTGTTCAAGGTGCAAAAGTTTATACGAAAACCGATCCTAAATTAAGAACAGGGGCAAATTATCATTTTCCCAAATGACAGTTCATTCTTCGACCGAAAAGGATCCTCTTCTGCATAAAAAATGGTCGATTTGCATTGCATTCAGTTGTGGTGTCAGAGTGTATGGAATTCTATACTCCAAATAAAATTTTATTGCTTCACCATTGTCATCCCCGCTCTCTTCGTGCACCCCCTCCAATTCTTTAGGCAAACACAGGGGCTTAGCTGCCACGCCCCTGGACCCTTCCCTTTCCATACACCGCCGCTCGTAGTCAAAAATGTTTGAGTCTTTCGTGCATGATAACAACTGCATATATGTAGGCATGAGCATGTGTGTGTGCAGCAACAGTTTGAGAGCCATCGAGGCGAAGTGCAGGCAAATCTGGTTGGTAGATACGCCATCTCCAGCTCCTGTTTTGGCCCCCCAAAGGCAAAGGTTATATTTGTTTTACGTTAAATGTTCAAATATATTATTTTGCAACACGATAAGGGGATGGGGGGAGTGAGAGGTGGAGGGAGCACTTGCAGACATTCGTTTGCTTCGCATTCGCATGCCGGCAGGAAGCTCTGCTCGTCCTCGTTGTTTTTGCTGTTTGTTCTTTATTGTTGTTGTTGTTGTTGTTGTTCTGGTATCTGCATGTTAAAATATTCAAGCAAAAACGCTATGAAAATATGAACTGTGATGTTTATCGATTGTGAAATATGATATACTCGAGGGCTTTGAAAAGTGTGGGGGTTTGCCACACACTTGCATGCCCCTTAATTTGCCAGCTCAATCCGAGCGACAGAGTACGCTGCTGACAGGCCACCTCCAGCACTGCCTCCTGCTTGTTTGCATGCCTACCACACCCGGCCAGACCCGGCCAGACGAGACCCCCCTCCGAGCTTCACCGGCCGCAGAGCAATTGCAGCCAAATTCCTTGGGTAGCTAATAAATATTAAACTTTAATTAAATATGTTTTTTTCCGTTCAATATTTATGTAGCTATCGATTGAGCGATGCACTCGCTGTGCAATTTCGCTTTTGGTCAGCGCCAGCGCCATAAATTGCAACCTTGAAGCGGTCCAAAGCCAACGCCCGGGAGCTAGAGGCCATTAAAATACGTTTTTTTTCCTGTTGTCGGCCACTTTACATGAACGTGGCGCTGGGGCTAAACTAAAACTCATATTAAAAATTGACTTTTATCGTGATTTACAATCAAGTTGGCCTGTTTTAAATGCCGCGGTCGACATGCGGGTTCGCCTGCCATGGTTGTTGTTGGCGCTGTGGCTGGCGCACCCAGAGCGCCAAGTTTCACATTCACACACATCCCCGCGGGGTGGGGACTGAAATATTTCTTCGTGGCTTAGCTGAGACGGCAACATATTTAAACCTAATGCTGATGCCCGATTTCAGCGTTGGACACGTGCAAATCCCTTTCACCACGCCCACCGCATAAACTGCACGCCGACATCCTTAAGGAGTCTCAGTGGCAGCCACTATCTGCACTCCCATTACGAAATCCTTTTCTTAGCTTTTTTTATACGCTTCATATTTCTTCACATGTAATTCTATTGGATTTCCTACAACGGCGACATTGGCTTGGCCTCCTGACTTTGCTGGGCCAACGTTCACTTTTTAATTTGCTGAAGGCTTATGTGTCCTTCGGTGTGTGTGTGTGTGTGTGGGTCAGTCTTATCCACATTAAAAGATAATTTTAAATTGCTTGGGAAGGGGAAGCTTAATCTAAAGTTTTAAATCATTCACCTTTGGCTTTTCTTTCCTATTTACAGAGACTGCAGAGTTGTGCGCGATCCGCAGACATTAAAATCAAAGGGCTATGGATTTGTCAGCTTTGTTAAGAAATCGGTAAGTTATTCAACTAACTGGCGGGGGCTACCTAGCACATTTATAAACACAAATGTTTTTGTAAAGCACTTAGGCTAAGGTAGTGCACACATTAAACTCGGCACTAACCACTGCGAAATACCCAACAATTCAATCTTTATTATTGCTTTTCGATTTTTTGCATGCTTTGTTGATAGACAGAGATGTACAATGTCTTCGTTAACTTACCCACAATTTACAAATTTTTATAAGAGAAAATGGTGTGTATATGGGCTTTAGTCAAAGTATGTTTTAGCCAGCTCGAGGTCAACACGTGTAATTATAATTTAATACAATCCCAATTCAAAAGAGATTGATTTTGGAATAGAAATGGTGTCAGAGGGAAAAAACGTGTTCAGAAAATAAATTGCCTTCAACTTAAAATGAGAACAGAATGTTCTCAAAATTTTTGAGAACGAATGTTCTAAATGTTCTTGAAATGAGTAAGTTGTTCTCAATCGGAATATATTTGCTTTGAACAACAACAAAACCGGTTTTCAAGAGAGAGTATACAAGAGAGAGGGCGAGTGAGAGGAGTTGGCTCTCTTTTTCATCTCCTCTTGTGAGCTCAACAAAGCATAAGTAGCCCACTAGACGTGCATCTGCAAAACTGTTCAACGGCCGAATTGGCTAGCGCGTCATTCCATACGTTGAATGCATAAGGTACCGGGCTCAAATCCCAGTCAAGCCCGAACAAATTTTCTGTGTTTTTCTGAAAAACTTAAAACGAGGTCAGGTGGGGGTTGGTCGTTAAAGCGATGGAATATATGGGTCGAGGAGAAGCAGCAGGTGCACGCACCTATCCAAGGAGTCTTGCCTCCCTTCACTTCCAATCCGTTCCCCATTCCACCCCATTGTGAGGAACCCCCACACCTGGTCCAAGGCAAACAATTTTTTTCCCAGGTGAGTTTAAAATGTTCTTGAAAACGGAACAATATTAACTCAAATCATGTTCTCAAAAAATGGAACAATTAACTCAATTTGAGTTATTGGTTCTCAAAAAATTGTTCTTAAAGTGAGAACATTGCACTACATGTGAGAAAACCCGTTCATGCATACTTTTTATAACGTTTGTGCTCATTTGAGTCCAATGTTCTCGGTTTTTCCCTCTGTGTTGCCAAAAAACATATGGGCATTTCCATTCTGTCGAAGCGTGACCGTCGTACAAATTGAAAATGAAAAAAAGTCAAATTAAATCGAATTTTTAATTCGTTTTTACTGTATAATATAGCTCTTAGCAAGCACTTTAATTGGTGTTAAAGTGTATATCAAGTGAAATTCGGTTTCCAAAATAATGACAAAATTGGAAGCTATTCGAACGTGACAAAAACAAAAGTGGTTTTCGCGAGCAGCTATATAAAGACAAATTTTAGCGAAACCTAACACAATAATTAAGCCCAAATAATCTTAATATCTTATGAATGAATAGTTCTTTGAAATGTATATTATTTGATTTTAAAATCTTGAGTACATTTTTTGATGACACGTGACATTTTTTCTATCATCTTATTTATGTGGTTTCTGCTTTAATGCGTAGCAAAAATTTACAGTTAATTGCATTGGCATAGTCTCTCATGTTTTCTTATGCATTCTTGTGTAGCTCTTTTTACATTCAGAAAGATTTTAGATAGCAAAAGTACATGTAGTCACTTTTTTCCAAAAAAAAATATGCAAATTTAATGTCAAAATGAGAAAAATCGCGCTAGCA
Organism: Lordiphosa stackelbergi; assembly: GCA_018904235.1. Lineage (NCBI taxonomy): Eukaryota > Metazoa > Arthropoda > Insecta > Diptera > Drosophilidae > Lordiphosa > Lordiphosa stackelbergi. Next base: position 20,247 of record JAEIFU010000674.1, on the reverse strand, counting down.
CGGCCGTGAAACCGAATATATCCAATTGGGTTATTTGTAAATGTAAGATTAGCTTACATTAGTTTAATTGCATTGTTTCCCTATGAAAATTCTATCAAATATAGTGTATTTAACCACTTTAATTTTTTAGGGCCAAGGCACCTCTTTTTTGGGAATATTTGGAGGGTTCAAAATAGAGATTTGGGATAAAGTGAATTTGAGAATTAAAACTGCTTACCTTTATAGTAGTGAAGAAAAAGTGACGATAAACAGCGGTTTACTAAAAGTATATTGAATGTACGCCATAAAAGAGGAAATGATAAATACTCTATATATCCATATGAAGTTCTATTTAAGTTCCAAATCAAATCGATTGTACAATAATCTCTAGAGATTTCTGGAACACACACAATATTTTCAAAAAAAAAGTATTTTACATAAGACAAAAACAAAAACGTAAGTCTGTGCGCTTTGTGTAATAAAGAATTTACGATAAGCATTAAAAGAACATCCCGCTTTGGTCGTGTACTAATTATGAATTTCATTTTATTTATACACAAACACATACATAGGTAGGACCTTACGGTCCTTAGTGAGGACCAATTCGCAATTTCGAAAAACCTTATCTCTTCTTCTTTTCTCCCACAGTTTTGTAGATAGATGATTCGCACCTTCTAGAGATAGTTAGTCATTAGTAATATTTATCTATTTGCCGAAGAAATGATAAAGATCGGATGAGCGGTTCTCAAGTTATGAGAAAAAAAGTGTAATAAAGACGCCTCCCACGCACACGCAAACAACACCGCATTGCATGCATCAAAAGAGAGAGAGAGAGAGAGAGAGAAAAAAAAACTTAGAGATGAACACAGTGGCAGCGACGCATTCAGCATATACACCGGGTACAGAGTATGTTATAGTCGGGCTTGACCGACTTTCTCACTTGTTTTTTTATAGTGCGTGAATTTTTCTGCTCTTGCAGCCGGCCATGTTTTTCCACTTTTCCTTTGCTTCTTGGCTTCGTGCGACCCCAGTTTTTGCAAGACTGTCCGCCATTTCCTTTTCATCAATGCCCTGGTGGCTCGGGATCCCGTAGATTTGCACCTTACTGAAGCTGCTGTCCTTATAGCGAAGACTTCTACCTCAAATATGGTACAGTGGTTTTGCAGTTCGTCCGTAAAAAGGTGCGTTGCTTCCTGAACCAGTCCTGTACGCCAGTCTTCTGGTCCCACTAATGCTGATACATGTTTCTCACTGCGTTCCTTAGCTTTGTAGCGCCATGGTACCTGCCCAAGGAGGTGTGCTTGGATGTCCAGGGGGTTGGCACCTAGGATGTTTTCCAGTGCTTTTGTTGGAGTGGAGTTCAGCGCCCACATTATGCAGATCAGTGCCTGCCGCTGGGGCTTTTCCATCAGCTCTAGGTATGTGGATTTATCTGTGGCTTGCCACCATACCCATATGCCGTGTAGTAGGATCCAGCTTCTGTGGCCCACTGTGCTTTGAGAGTAGAGTCCGTGAGTCGATGGACATTTCTGATGACAATTATGCTTATGTCGTCGGTATATGCTATTATCTTGCGTGCTTTCCTGCGGAATTTTAGACGTAGTTTATTGACCACAAGGTTCCATAGAAGAGGTGACAGGACTCCGCCATGCGCATCTTTTGTCATGGTTGTGGTACCCCACTCGGCTTGTACTCTTCTCAGCAGCTCAGCAGCAATAACACAACTGGATTAGTTAAAAACCGTTCCCACATTTCCTGATAGTTCTTTATTCCACTTAATCTTCCATTTTGTTCAAAATCAAGGTACAATTGTAACTAAGCCGTCGCTTAAGGGTGAACAATTTAGCCGACTGACAGCGGCAACTTCAAAAGCCATCAAAGCCAAAAATCTGCCAGTAGCAATTAGAAACGCTTCAATCAAATTCGCATTAGTCACATCCACAACATAAGTTTCAGCTTAATTTTCAAAGCAAACAAGCAGAAAGTGTCAGCAACAAAAGCCGCTGTTGTTCTGATTCGGCTGATGCGTGGTGGGGGTTGTCTTTGAAATCTTAATTAAAACGCAAGGCAAATAAGACGAAAGTTCTGATAAGACACGATGTTGTTAACCCACCAACTTGACATATTAAACGACAACCTGTGGCAGTGTGCTCCCTTCCGCCGCTTTCACAGGACTTGAAAGAAACACGAAGCTCAGCTAAGGGCGTGAATTTTTAAATTTGATGCAAGCAGCGTCGTCGCTTACTTTCTACGCCAGGTGCATTAAATCTCACGGCCCATCCGCCCACTCGCCGCTCCACGGTAAACATTGACTCATCATATTCAATATGTTTAAACCGCAACTGATAAGGGTCCTCGGAGTAACTCGGAGCAGCGTGCAGGTTTAGCCACTGGCAAGTATCTGAATGTGTGTGTTGTGATTGAATTTCATGTGCCTAATGGGTAGAAAATTCGACAAAGAGCCACAGAGTTGAGGGCGAGGTCGGGATCAAAGACAGCTTCCGAACGAATGGCGTCGTGTCAGTCAGCCAAGCAGAAAAAATGCGCAAGCTTACGGCTTACCGCCAAATACACAAACAAATACTAACACATGCATGTATACATAGGTATGCATGAATGCGGTAAAAGCCAAATCCAAAGCCAAAATCAATGCTCCAGTCAGAGCGACAGACAAAAGGCGTCAAAGCCAAAGGTGCTGCAAGTCAATTAGGCGGCAAATGTTGAAAATTATTAATTAAATTTTAATGCTAATACCCTGAAATGTGTGCGCAGGACATATATGGACTGCGGTAGGGGGGGGCGAGGCGGCTAAGCTCCAAATTTTGGAGAAGTAGACGTCAGATCGATGCGTGTTTGCCAAGCGTGTGCAAATACAACATAATCCCTGACACTTAGACACGCTTCCCAGCAGCCAGCAGCTGTCATTCAAATGTTTAAGCCAAAGCCAAATTCAAAGCTGTTTGGCGTTGACTTGTTTTTAGCTTCCAATTATGCTGCGGGCCAGCCCACGAGGCGAATACACAATATTGTGATTTCCAACTATGTAGTTTACTTTTTCACACTTCACGCTAACAGAGCAATGGCAGAATATCTGTAATTTTTGAGGAATTTGTTACATAAGTGCGATGAGTATAGAGTGAGCGAAATGAAATTGACGTTTTTATGCTTTAGTTATGACAAAGTCTGTTCCCATCAAAGCACACTGGCCGGAATTGCCAAAATTTTGTCATAAACTCAAAAAGTAAAAGTTGGAATATTGGAAAAAAGCTTGATTCCTCTGAAAGAGTATAGAACCATGAACTCTAATTGCTGGTTCAAAACATTTTTTGTGCATCCCTGGAATTTTGGCACGGCCCTGAAAATAAGTTTTTTTTTCAACCAAAATTTTATTGCTATGGTGCCACGGCACGACCTGTTCTTTCAAAATAAAAAACAGCTATAAATGTATAGAGCAATTAATATTTTGAAATGCCAAAATGTTGCAAAAGGCATGTCAATTACAAGAAAATAAAGAAGTTTGGTGCTTTTTAATGTTGTGCCTTTGTTTTTACGTGATGTTGCTGTGGTATTTTTAAGGCGAATCTAACCTAAATGTCCCTTGTTCCGTGGAGTAAAAGTGGGCCGCTCCTCGTTGCTTCTCGCAACTAAAGATGCAATTGTTTCCATTAAAATGTATATGACTTGGTGTCATTAATACATTTTGCTCGTTTTTGCTCGTTTTCGAAATATTTGATATTGTTGCAGACGGGAACAGTGGATTTTATCATTTTGGCTAATTTTGCAAAAAAAAAAATTAAGAAAATCGAGCTGTGTTCGACTGTATTATACTCTGTACCTGCGACGGAGAATGCTTAGAGTGTATTTTGCTGCTGCAGCAACACCAGAACGCAACGGAGCTGCAGCGCTGCGACATCGAAATTTCTTTTGCTTATAACTTTACTATCGATTGTCCGATCTTTACCATTCCTTTGGCAGATTGATAAATAATGTTGATTACTAAATATGTCTAAAAGACTCGAACCATATATCTTCAAAATTGTGGAAGATATGACGTTTTTTCAAAATTGTGGGGACGGGAGGCGGCGTGGCAAAAATTGAAAATAAATTTTATCTGCCTGTGAGTATAAGAAGTTTATGTCCCTTACATGTCAAACCTCTATCTCTTACCATCTCTGAGATCTGTGCGCTCATAGGGACAGAGTTGTATGGGCGGTACTAGTGGGCGTGGTCGGATCGGTCCAAAATTTTGCTCGTTTCTTATTTATGCCATTACTATTAAATGTTTCAAGTTACAACCCTCTTACTTGGTCGGTCTAGTTTATGCCAAAATTTTGGACATTCCGGCCACTGTGCAAAGGTCAGTTTCGATTTGGTGTAGTTATTTGTGTAACTTGCTTTATTTAATAATAATACTACTTGCTTTGATGACATGCATAGAAATGAATTTGATCGAAGCGACGATGACGAAATTCCGTGCAACTCTCGCGGTCAGCGATGGCACACGCCAATCATCGATAGGTTCCATCAATATCGATAGGTGGCTGCAGCTATCGCATGAGGGAATTGATCGGGAATGCCACATTGGTTACAGTAATCGCGCTATCTACTGATAAGTTTTGAAAATTAAGTAGTGGCTCCATCGATTACTCAAGTTATGACCTAAAGAAAGTTGGCTGATACAGCGCTGCTTCTACAGGTACAGAACGTATTAGAGTCGCTCTGGACCGAATTTCATACTTGTTTTTCCCAAATTCCAGAAAAAAAAAACAAATTTTTGGCTGCAACCCTCTAATCCAAAAAATTTATTTTAATAATATTAAATCTAGTTTTTGGTATTAAATTTCATAGTCATAAAAAGCATAAAAAAATTTAATACTTTATGCTGGAAAATGTCAGAAAGTAAAACATTGTGATAAGTTTTTATGTATGTGTATGCACCCATTTTGGGCCATCTGTATTAGTGGGGAAAATTATCTTTCCTCAGTTAACATACTTGGTATATAGAGAGAGACTCTGGATAAAACAAATATATGAGTAGGAGTTGGAATCTCTAATTCTTACCACATCTGAGATATGTGTGTTCTTACGGACATACTAAAAAGCTTCCTTTGATTTTTATAGAAACATAACACGGACCAACAGCCCTTTTGGTCCAGCCTTCTCGATGCCGAATTCTAATCCAGTATTGTGCACTGATTACAAAACTAGTCTCGGTTTTCTCTATCAGCTCTTGTTTTCAAGATATCGCGGGAAATCCGTTTTTGCAGAATTTTTGGCTTTCAAAAAAATAGGGAGGTTACACCGAGCCAAAATATCTGTATTTATGAGTTTTTTGCGACAGTATACATAGGGGATAGTCACCTGTTGTGGATACGCTCCGGTTGTGGACACCCCAGTCTATTTTTTGACAGGTAACAGATGCCGCCAAACTGAGTAATGTCAAACTTGTAGTTTAACAGTACACATAATCTGAGCCAATTCCGAAGCGTAAACACGCATTTGGTTTCCTGCTGTGAGCAAATAAAAAAAAGTGAACATTTTTTCGAGTTTCTATTTTTTCAATTTCCACATTGCGTTAAACCAAATCATTGAAAAGTGGTGAGTATTATACTTTGTTATTTAGTGCATTAAGTGTACTTTGTGGTGTGATATTAAGTTTCAGTGAAATGTTTGTGTCGTGTAAATTTGCTGAACAAAATAAAAATGGCTACCATTTCCAAGAACGGACACACTTTTGCACCGGTTGTGGACACCCTCGTTTTTTTGTGTTTAAAGCGTGTGTTTGGCCACAAAACTGTCAAATATCGTTGTTTATGTTAGTGTTACATAATTTAACAGCATTTATAAGAATTTTTAACCAAGTCAACACCAAAAAAATCGTCCGATTCAACAAAATCAATTTTAATGGTCTGGTCGATGCAATTAAGCAATGCCTCATCGATAAGAAGGCCGTCAAAGCTAGAGCCAGGAGTAAGGGCTTCCTCGAACCACTTTGATCCGGTATTAGGAGAAAGTCAGAGCAAATTTTTCAGATATTTCGTCCGTTGTTGATTCGGTTTTGTTGGCTGTGTAAGGTGCTTGAAATCCGAAACCTCCCCGGTTTGGTGTGCAGGACACTCGACTTGGTGCTGTCGCCCAAAACTATCAAGTCCGGTTTTCGTAAGCCCGGTATTGTTCCGTTTGACCCTAATGCTTTCTCCGAAGCTAACTTCATTGAAGCTTGCGAACCAAATGCAGTAGAAGTCGCCACAGAAGCTGATCTTGAAGAAGACAATCAGCGTCGTATCATCGTTTCCGCCGATCCCAATATTGGGCGAGAAGAAGAGGTTTTAACCTCCCCCGAACCATCCACTTCACGAGCGTCTTCGGCTAGCCTTATCACTGTTGGATGAAATTGGGCCGGTGCAAGGAACTTCTCCGAAAAAGCCATCGAATCGCGGTCGCTAGCCAATGCAAACCGCTGTGCTAACTCCTCCGGAAAGCGGAAAATCAGCTGAGCGAGAAGCCAACCGTGATTCTGTGTCGCAAAAGAAGGCGTCTTCGTCATGGAATTTTGTTTGGAGCTCTTGCCAAAAGAACTGACCGCTGCAAATTCGATCCAATGCGATGTTTGCGCTCGTCCTGCGCATTTGAAGTGCTCTGGCATGACGGCCAGCTATATCACATGCAAAAATTGCATTTCGGAATCATTTTTACCATTTTGTCACTGGAGGCCATCATTTTTTAATTTTTTTAAGGCTTCTTGAATAAATAAACGTTATTTTTCCATCAATTCATGGCCATTTTACTTCATATTTTTCCATTTCTAGCGATTTTACAAGGGTGTCCACAACCGGGTACAAAAAAAATTTTGGTCAAAAATCATCACTTCATATACATGGCTGCAAGAATTGTCTAAAACAATAGGAAGTTAGCTGGAGTCTCTAGCTTTACAATGATGTTCAAATCACCGCATAATATTGACTTAGAAAAAAGTTATTAGTGAAAAACGCAACTATGACTCTCACCTATTAATGCAGCCTAAAATAAATCATAGAAGCAGCATCAGCAACCCAAAAACATCTAAATTGGCCTTTGAAGATAACTGTGGTTGGATTTTAATTACAACCACTTAATTTTTTAATGCACTTAAATAATTATAAAAATAAATAATAATAAATGATTTAAAATTTATGGCTGGACAACCAGATTGATACACAAAATGTGTATTGGAAATTTAAAAGACTACGTGATCTCACGTTGGCCTTATATTACTTGTCAAGCAAATGTTTGGTCTTAAAAATTCAAAATTTAGGCATTGGACTAATAAAAATATTGGAAATTTTTTAAGATGATCATATCCAAAATATGCATTGTTGAGGCTAAAAAGCATATGCTAAAATAGGTTAAAATAGGTCCAAAATAGGTCAAATTAGGTCAAGATAAGTATTAATAAGTTAGAATATGTCAAAATATGCTCAACTCAAAATTCCGTACTTAGGTTTAGAACGCAATTAATACTAAACTCAAAAAGGTACTATTCACCGGCAAGCTCTGTAAATAGTTCATAGCGAACTATTCAAAGAACAATTACGCTAAATGGTTTGAATCGTATTGCGACGCTTCGTAGTGACCGTAAAAGTCAGTACCGAATGTTATAAGCAGGGCTGCAAACCGGTTCGGAGCCGAACCGCTCCGGAGTCGGAGACTCCAGGATTTTTGGGAAGTCCAAACCGAACCCGAACTGGAGAAGGAAAGAAAATATGACATAAAACAAAGTTTAAGAATATGAGGGATTTGTCTAATCGTGTGTTACGAGAGGTTTGTTTACATTTGTGAATCGTGTGACATAAAGTAACCTTTTCTAACGAAATTTGTTTTCATGTTTAATGAATTGAATGACGTTATAGAAAACCCAATACACAAAGATTTTAATTTGCTCAGAACATAAAAATTGTTGGTTTTTTGACAAAATCGATTTGTCCTAAGTTTTTTGATTTGAGTTTAGCGACCAAATATACATATGGAAAGTTTGCTGTCTTCTCTGTTGCAAAAGCTTGTAAGACTGTGTAATTAGTCTCGAACTTTTCTAGTCACTTTCTTAAAAATTGTTTAAAATTTACTTTGATTTTAAAGTAAAATATCAAAAAACTGTCGTCAATTGGACTTAAGAAGTTTAGGTCGCTAAAACCAACACTTTAAAATAACTATTACTGAGCTCAAATATTTTATTCCGAATATCAAGACTCTGAACTTTCAAATATGTATGAAATGTTAAAGGTTTTTTCAGTTAACGTACATTTTTTTGAGTCAGTGAAAGCAAAACAAGCCTGAACCCCGGTTCGGAACCCGCTCCGTGAACCCGACCCCAAAAAGTTTCAAGGGTTTGAACCCCGGAGTGAACCCCTCCCGATTTTTAGGAGGTTTCAGCCCTGGTTATAAATCTGATTTGCTTAGCATCTGGCAGGCTCCTGTACTTAGTTGCAAGCGAAAATAATGGAGCTGATGACGTTTTGGAATTTTTCGAAGTTTAATTATTTCTCCGTCATAAAATATCTAAATATAACATTCTGTATGCTCTAGTTTATTCTCTTCACCATTGGTCATCCATGGTATGGCGGATCGGTAAGATCACAATCATAGCTATGCAGTTGTTTGTGGTATTTAAATGCTATTTCTTAAGTAATTATTGATTAAACTACCATGGGACCCTAAGCTAGTGCAAAGCATTGATTGATATGATTTTCAACTTAATTGGCATTTAAATTCAGTGCTATACTGCTCTGTCTTCTTTTCCGCCGCATTTCGCAATTTAGTGATTTGTTAATCACGATAAAACTATTTTAAATGCAATTCTTCTTTTTCGTTCTTCCTTTTCCATTCTCCAAACTCTATCGTTCCTTTTATATCTATACCCAAACCAAAAATTCTTTTGCGAGCGTTCCTTACCGAAACGGATTTTGCTCGCCCGCGTGGTGAACACAAAAAATTGGGACCTTGGGTACGCTACAAAGCATTTACCATACTAGCCTCTAAGGTACCTGCTGTGTTCGTTAATTTCGTTTTTAACCATGAATAAAAGCCATATTTTTATGTGCAGATGTCTACTTGGGATCATATATTTTCTCTCTAAATATGTAAAAACATATTCCAAAATAGGTTAAAATATGCTAGCATATTCTCAAATGTGCTTTAAGGTCATAGATATGCAAATATGTCAAATATGCAAAACGAATGAGGGTTTAAATTAATCTACTTTCCATGAAACAAATTTGTATGCAATCAGATTTTTTTTGTAAACCCAATAAAAATATGTTTTCACCTAAAATCTGATGTCTAGATGTCTAATAATAACATTCAGGCAGTACTGGAGTCACACAATTTCCCACAAATTTACTCTCGGATTGACTTATGGCAATTTTGGGAAAATTATATGCAGGAGGTGTTGCGATTTACCAAAACCGTGATGGTAATATTAATATTTCTTACTCTCCTTACAAACAATGATGGCGATTTCTTGACTCGACGATCTATTGTGGGAGACATTTATTTAGCAACGGTTAAGGGGCCCAATTTTACTGGAATTTATATATCTCCGGGCACAAAAATTGGTGACATAATATGGTTCATACAAAGTACATTTGAAGAATATTCAAAAGTGGTTTTGTTTATTTGGACAGGAGGTTCATAAAATTCCACTTGCTGTGGGGATTTTAATATTAATTTTGCGGATAAAAAAATTCCAAGCTCTTAAAGTATTTCTTTTTGAAAAGTTCAGTTTGACAATAAACAACAATCATCTTCAGTCTACAATAAAAGATGGTACAACAATTGATGCCGCTTTTTTACGATATATTTATAGGCTTCTTATTTCAATTATCAAAAGCCTATTGTATCTGTTATTCAAACCCTTGATGATGTGTAAATATATATTGATTGCTGTTTTAAAAAATTAAATTCATCCAATGCAAATCACAATAAACCAAATTAGTTTAAATTCATTTGCGAGTTCTCTAATCTTTTATTAATTAGTTTACCGTAGAGAGCTTCGCTCGTTCCGGGTGTCTCACGACGCCCACACTTTTTTCATGTACGAAGGTCGAAAAATATTTATTGATTTTATTTATTGTTGTGAAAAATATTGTCGGATCTGCTTGCAAGATTTACAGGATGTTTTTAAAACCCTAATAGAACGTTTAAGTAAATACAAAACGAGAAAGGCAAAGCTAAACTTCGTCTGTACCGAAGTTTTGATACAATGATTAGCGATGAACGTATTTATAACGAAAAAATTTAGATATAACCCGTGTCCCTGTTTAAAACAGTTTTACAAAACAAACATTTTCACGGTAAAACCAATTAGCAAAAAAAACATAGCGGGGCGGTTCAAACATGGGGGAGCGTCCAGTAAAAACAAAAATAGAAGCGTGCATAATGTCGTCTCTGTTAAAAAAATACGGGGGTAATAAATCCGCAGAAAGAGACAGAAAGAAGGAGGGGAGGGAAAGACGGGTCAAATAAAGACGAAAACCAATCTATTTCTTTTTAGGAAAAACAAAAATATCTATATCTTTTATGGGGTATAATTCCTTTTTTATGGGTTGCAAACTTAAGCAATATAATATAATTTACTTTTTGTATATATAAAAAACATATTTTTTGTTACACTTCCACCTCCTCTCTTTTTTTTTTATTTTTTTAACAAAAATCCCCCGGCACTTTGTTCTGCCTTTAACAGTATAGAACCAATATCAGAATCAGTTTGAAGTCAATCGTGAGAGCCAAATTTAAAAAATTTTCTCTAAATTTGTTTCTCTGTAAAGCCCCGAAATCGAATCATACATACAGAGGCTTGAAGTCAACGTTTTACTTCTTGCTTTTTCACCGTTACGACTTTGCTGCTGCGTTCTTACCACCCCCCATCCACTCCACCCATTCCCCACTCACCTCTTACACAATTTCCACACGTTTCCCACCCACATCCCCCACTTCCCCCCACATCCACCCACTTCCCGCTCACATCCCACCCCCATCCTCCCACTCTACACCAGATTCCCACTCACTTCCCACAACTTCCCCTTCACATCCCTCCCACTTACCGCCCACATCCCACCAACATCCCCGCCCACATCCCATCCACTTTCCACCTACATCGCACCCACATCCCACCCCGCCACTTTTCCAGGAATTTTCCGGCGTTGGGTCAAATTTTCCAACATCGAAAAATCACATCTCAATTTATTTCATTTACTATTCTAACAAACCAAGATTCAAGTCGATCAGGTGAAAATATTTTTTTCATGCAGAATTTTCCGGCCATTTTCCACGGTGTGGAGTTTTCCAAAATTGGGAAAACACGTGTCGAATATTTTGCGTACTATGCTTGCAAAACCAAGTTTTAAGTCAATCGGATGAAAAATAAATTTTTACAATACAGACTTTTCCCGACTCTTTTCCGACTTTTCCGGGTGGGATTTTCCGGAAAATTGGAACACAGTTATTGTTGAATTTTCATAAAGATCTTTGAAAATGAGTTTGAATCTGATCGGATAATAAACAAAAAAGTTTCATACAACAGTTTTCCATGAATTTTCCGACTTTGGGGATGGATTTTCCAAAATTTGAAAGTCACTTTTTTATGTTTCGTTATGTGTAATTTTGAAAATGAGTTTGGCGCTAATCGCTGGCAAATAAAGTTTCGCCCATACAACCTTGACGACCCACTTTCCACCCAGGGGGGTGAATTTTCCGGAAGATTGGTATGCAGTTGTTGTTGAATTTTCATATAGATCTTTGAAAATGAGTTTGAACTTGATCGAATGAAAAACAAAAAAGTTTCATACAACAGCTTTCCGCGAATTTTCCACATTTCCCGACAGAATTTTCCAAAATCCGTTCTTAGTACTCACTTTCAGCATAAGACAAAACTGCTGTGAAAATCTCATCTTCCTATCTCTTATTGTTTCGGCTGTGCGACGGTCACTGAGTCAGTCAGTCAGGTTGAACTTTTTTATAAATATAGATTGTTTTTTATTTTATTAATTTCTTGTTGTTGGTTTTTAACTTGGTGTTGCAGTTTTTCAATTTTTATTTGCTTCGATTTAAGTTGTGATTGTTGTTTTTTAGTAAATAAAATTTTTATAAATTTTTTTTATTTGAACTGTGTTTCTTTGAAGTTGCCTTGGCAACGAAAAGACGCGTCCACCTCTGCCTTGATTCATTGTGTTTATGATTACTCCCAAATAAGAACGCCTACAAAAGCAATTCCTAACGCTCCTGATCGCTACTGTGCTCTCACGCACACATTGAAATCGTGTCTCTTCAATTTTATGCTCTCTGTGTTTTTGCTTTTTGCGTGCGCTCTTTGCTCTCTTGCTGTAACTGTAAAGCAAAGAGCGCCTTTGAAATTAAATTGGAGCTAATGGCTGGCAACCTTGACCACCCAGTTTCCACCCAGAGATGGTTGATTTTCCGGAAGACTGGTATGCAGTTATTATTGAATTTATTTTATAGATTTTGAAAATAAGTTTGAACTTGATCGGATGAAAACCAAAAAAGTTTCATACAAAAGTTTTTCCACGAATTTTCCACATTTCCCGACAGAATTTTCCAAAATCCGTTCTTAGTACTCACTTTCAGCATAAGATAAAACTACTGTGAAAATCTCATCTTTCTATCTTTTATGGTTTAGGCTGTGCGACGGTCACCAGTCAGTCAGGTTGAACTCTTTTATATATATAGATTTAATGTAATTTTGACGAATGCATACATTTGTAACATTGTTACATTTTCGCGAGGTTGCTTGATATTTAGCAAATATGAATTTGGGGGAAATTGTGTGAATCTAGTACTGCCTGAATGTCATTGTACATTGACAATTAATATAAGGTCAATGTTATATCACGTAGTCTTTTTAATATTTTCTATACATTTTAATTCATTCATTTTTTTCGGGGTTAGTCGACTGTAACTTGTCCATCCAGTTGATTAAAATGCAACAAAATTTGTAAAAATACATGCTTAAAAGGTTGTAATTAAAATCCAACCACCTCAAAGGCTTGTACACGACGATTAAGTTTGAAAAATTTGCCATAATTTGATGAAAAGTACTCTTCGAAGGCCAATTTAGACGCTTTTGGGTTTGCTAATGCTGCTTCCATGATGTTTTTAGGCTGCAATCATAAGTATACTGTCGCATTTTTTGGCTCGGTGTAACCTCCCTTATTTTTATACCGTGTACCCATTAAAAATGGGTAAAAGGGGATCATGAAGTTGTGCAAATGTATGTAACAGGGAGAAGGAAACATTTCCGACCCTATAAAGTATATATATTCTTGATCAGCATCAACAGCCGAGTCGATTTAGGCATGTCCGTCTGTCCGTCTGTCTGTATGAACGCGTCGATCTCAGAGATGGTAAAAGATAGAGGTTTGACATGTATGGGACAAATGCTTCTTTTATATGTACGCAGATCGAGTTTGTTTCAAATTTTGGCCACGCCCCCTCCCGTCCCCGCAATTTGAAAAAAACGTTATATCTTCCACAGTATTGAAGATAGACGATTCGTACTTGCAAGAGATTGTTAGTAATTAGCAAAATGAATCGATTTGCCGAAGAAATGATAAAGATCGGATAAACGGTTCAGCTACCAGCTACCACCGCTTCCACCCTAAAAAAATGTTGCATACTTTTCGGATGGTCACCCTAAGGAACGCAGGAGCACTGTTGAACATGTTTTTTCATGAGTAAGGGGTTTATCGAAGTCGGTTAGAGCCGACTTTCACCTACGCTCTCGTTTTCAATTGTACAGGGTATATTGAAGTCGGGCTACTCGACTGCAACGGTCTTACTTGTTAAAAAGATAAGTATTCTGCTAAATGGATTTTCCGCGATATCTTGTAAACAAGAGCTGATTTCGACAACCCGAGACCAGTTTTGGAATCAGAGCACAATACTAGATCAGAATTTATTAAAAAGAAGGCTGGACCTCACAAAAGTGGTCATTTTGTTGGCCTGTAAAATTATAAAAAACATTAATTTATAACGGAAATTATAAGTTTGGATTTCTTCTTTTTGGTATATTTTTAAAATATTTATGCTCTGAACTTTTCGACTAAAAACAAGTTGCATATTATTCCATTTTTCTCTTTTGCTTTTCGGTTGCTTTTGTTAGTCCCGCAGTGTTTTCCCAGGGCGACTGGCAAGCTATCACCAATTTTCGAACTTTCTCGATTAGTTCCAATGCAAACGCAAAGAAAACACACAAAACGCAGCAGTCCAAATGGCAAACTAAAATATTTCAAATTAAGTTTCTCGACATGCGTTTTGCACACACACGCCGCCGCCGCCCTAAGCCGCTGGCACGCCCCGCTCGTTGCCGTGGCTTGCAGCTGATTTAATGCAAATTTTATTTATGCGAAAAGTTTTATTAAATTTTTGTGCAAAGTTGATATTTTCTGTGGTTTTGCGGAAATTGAAAAGTTATTTTTCGAATGGCTTACTGCAAGAGCGGAGGCGGAGGAACATGTGTGTGTGTTGCAACTGCAGGCGGAAAAGGAAGCAGCATTTTCTTTATTTTGGTGCATGTCATTTTGGCAGTCGCCAAGCTTTGCATAATGTCCAATCAGCTGAAGGAGCCACCCCCAAAAATATTTAGCGCGAACAGTGTGCCAACATGTTTGAACCCAACGGAACAGAAGACGGGCAAGCGGACTGCTCTGCTGTCTTTCTGACGACGCATACAAATTGCCATAATTTAATAACCATCAAGGCAAGCTGAGCAGATTGCAAGCAGAGACGGCGGCAATGTTTTATTCCGGCTGCGTGTCATTAGCATCATAAATCACAACAACAACGGCCACGGCAATGGCAAACACATGCAAGTGAAAAAATTAAACGCAATAAACATGTCGAAGCCAGGAGACAGCAGTAGCAGGAGCAGCACCTGGATCTATAGAGTCCTGGGGCTGCTCAGAAATGCTAATGCGTGGCATCCTGGGTTATTGTCACACACTCAGGAGAGCTCATTAACATATTATTGCTTGCCAGGCCACTCCCCACATGCGGCTTTCTATTCAAACAAATCTGATTTGCCCGCATTATGCCGATTCGCAGAGACAGGGCCTGGCGCAACATTTAAAGGTGCATTTAAGCGCCTTGGTATTTTCCCTCGCATAATGCACTTACGTTTATTTAAAAGTTGCCACAACACAGAAATATTTACAATGTGTGCAGCGAACAAGATATAATGCCAGCTCCCGCTCCTGCCACGCCTGTGCTGGCAGTCCACATTGGCATGCTGTGTGGCACATTCTTTTCAAACATCGTCTTGAGCAGCTCATTGTTGCATTATTATTATTATTTGTTGTATTTTGGTATTGTTGTTGCCGCTGCCACTGCTGCTGTCGCTGCTCACAATGACTGTGGTTAACCCGCACTCTGCTGATGTTTCTTTTATGATTCCCAACATTCTGCTTGATGGTTCCCCCTTCACTCTTCCCCCCTGTTGTCATGTGCATGTGCACTTAAATTGAAAAGCGCCGCTCCTTAATGCCGCCTGCGTTACATGTTTCAGTCGAAAGGAAAATTATTAAAAATGTCATTAAGAGAAAGAAATGGTTAAATATATATTTCGGTTCACCGTAGGATTCGTTCAATATGAAAGGAGTTTGACGAAATTGTGGTTTAAAAATGCAGTTCAGTCTTGCCCAGCCTGATCTGATTTCATATAACTTCATTAATTTACATATATGATGCTTACATTTATTTACCAAGCGATAAGTGTGCGGCACAACATTTGACACCTAAAGCTGTATTTACAGTTGTCTGATTAATCTTATGAGTGGACGGAAAAATACCTCAGTTGGCTGTAAAAAACTCAAATGAGAAACTCAGATTGGCTACCTTTCATTGGAACATTTTCAGAACATTTATTTTGCCTCTCAAATGAGATATCAGAAAACAAAATTTCGGTTCATTCCAACATATCTATACTTATAAATCTGTAGGCCCGACTGACTGACTGACAGACTGAAATATTAACAACCCACAACCAAGAGATCTAAAATTTGGCATAGACCTTCGTTTAGTTATGCAGGCGTGCACTAAGAAGAAATTTTGGAAAATTTTTCCGGGAAGTGGGTGAAAACGCCAAAGAAAAGTTTATATGGGCAACATCAAATGAATTGAGAAGCAATATCATGAAGAATTAGTATTCGAGAGAAAATTTGCTCAGTCGATAACGCTTCTGTCAGAAATGAGGAGGGAAAGTAATAAGGGGGGGACGGGAAAGAATGTAGAGCGCAGAAAGGTTGACAAGGATAAAGAGTCAAGTGCTGCAGAGGAAGGGGTGGGGAAAAAGGGAAAACGCGAATTTGAATTGAGTTATAATTGAAGAGTGGCTGCCATGAGATCAATTTGTTTTGATATTTAGTTCGTAATTAATGGTTTAACGAAACGGGAACTATGTCGAAGTTCTATCCTAAAATATTATCTCCTTAATTTTTGGAAAAGACTTAGTAATCTATACCTTCCCAATTATGGGCAAGCAGTGCTGATACTGCTGTGACATCCACAATCTTTATATATTTACTAGATGTGGGCGGGGGATGGAAATATCGCTAGGCCTGAAACTCACATCCAATTGATGGAAGGGATAAATAAATCGTTCCGGAATTTTCGAGCGCCTAGAAAATTTAGTTGGTTCCTTTAAGCTAAGGTCCCACATGCAAATAATTTGCCGAAATTTTCATAAAAATTTCCCTAAATAGCCATGATTAAAAATTTTGCACAACTTAAAACTAAAACTATGGTTCCATACGTAAGCAATTTCATCAAAAATAGCCCAAAAGTTTCCTAAGTTTACCTATTTAGTCAATTTTTCATCACAATTTGGGCAAATTATTTGCCTGTGGGACCTTAGCTTTAGGACGGGATGGAAAAAATTTAACATGTGTACATGCCATTGCTTTTAAAATGCAAAATTTTGAAATATTTTCTCCAGCTGCCAACTTAAAACTGTTTACAAGATAAAACAACACAATTGCTACAATTTCTTCAAATCTTGGTCGCAGACATAGTCGGGTTCATCTAGTAAAGTATATATATTCTTGATCAGCATCAAAGGCCGAGTCGAGTCCGTCCGTCCGTCTGTCTGTATGAACGCGTCGATCTCAGGGACTATAAGAGATAGAGACAATACATTTTGCACCTAAATTAGAGTGGACCCCAAAGCAGCAAAATGGAAAAAAGTAGGTCTCAGCATTCCCAAAGCTAATATTTGTTGTTTAATTAATAATTGTGAAAATCAAAAATTGCATTTAAAGTTTTGAAAAATATTAATAATACGACACGTTCACCAAATACAAATTTTTACAACGAAGTTATTAGATCATTTCGATGGCTGTCATTGTTTGAAATTAAAAAAGGCAACTACATTTGTATATTGTATATTTGATAGCAAATACACCTCGCCAACATAAAGGTGTGTGTTATCTGCATTTTTGTAATGCTGCAAACAACTAGCGAACGAAGTGGCTTGCCAATTAAAATCGGCATGGGCCGACCACCTTAAAGCTAGGTACTGAGACACTCGAAATTTTTGCGGAGCGGAAATTGTTTGATAATTTCCTGAGCCGCTCAGACAATGTAGTGTGACCAAGCAACAGCAAAAAATTCAGCTGTTGTTTATTTAAGAAATTGGCGGGCTAATTCAAATAAAATTAAAGAGTTTAGAGAATTGATAAAGGAAGTCACTGGGAGAAATTCAAAGGTCATAGGCAATGCCATGGTAAATTTCAGGGATGCATTTTGTGTGTGGCTGGAGGTATAAGCAGTGTCCTTTATTATTGTATTGTATTGGCTTGCGTGAGCAGAACTTGATCCCTAAGATATGTATACTGCTATAGCGAATACCTAAAGGTAGCAACGGGAGCGGCTCGAGCAACGGAAACTACCACATAAACCCGGAGGAAACACTCTATAATGTGCTATGGAGACTGCAAAGGCTCAGGTCTGTTTGGCCGTGGGCTGTGGAGGCTACGGAGGTTTAGACTCGGATGGTGTGCACACATTGGGCGAATGGCATACCAACCACATCAACGGGGGAGCATCCCGAAAAAGATTCTCAGCCACAAGTGATGCAGCGGCCGGAGCTGCCCGTATCAAAATTATTTTATTGGTCAGATTCCATAAAAATGGTTGCGACTTGCCCACTTTGATCAGCTCCACATTTTTGTCCAACTCGCAGCTCTCCAAATAATTGTAGCTTTGTTTTTTAGTCTTCTTTGCCGTGCTCAATTTTCGTAGGACAATTATCAAAAAAGTTTTATAATTTCATGACCCCCTTCGCAATTTATCAGCTGTTTTCAAGAAAACGAGTTGGCAGGTCCATGTTTATTGTCGAAGCGAATTTCGAGTGTCTCAGTACTCGCTCAGGAAATGCGCTCTGACAATTTTCGCGAGCGGATTTCCTGAGCTATGTAATTAGATAGGCTCAGCAAAAATTTCGAGTGTCTCAGTACCTAGCTTTGCCAGGAATATGTTCTTTTGAAAAAAAAATTTTAACAAAGCGGGTGAGCTATAAATTTTTGAAAGTTCCCTATGTGAACTTTTTAAAGTTACCCATGCCAAGGCTAAAGATGACCTAAATAACGCGAAAGAGCTAGAAACCCAAGATGATATACAAAGCATTGACATTACGATTATGAGCCGGAAGTGCAGAATGAAAGAGCAAAGGAAAGGAATATAAGGCGGGCGAACAAACAGAAAAAAAGAACTTATGACTCTCAAATGGGTAGCTGTTTTAGTTAGCTGCCAAGTTAGCTCAAAAATACCAAACTATTGTACCAAAGAGCAGGCTACCGCCACATACATACACATCAGTGAATGGGACGTAAAAAATAAAGTTCAAACACTTTGCTGCGACACTACAGCAGCCAACACTGACAAAACAAAAGGAGCTTGTTATTAAATGGAAAAACTTTTGGGCGAAAATCAAAGCCGGAAATTTGTGAATGAAAAATGTAACATTTACCAACGTTTTTTTTTTGTACGACAGCTTCAAAAGTGAGGTATTAGTTCTCACACTAGACTAGTTCATTTTACACTCTCAGACCTTATATAAGCATGTCGTCAGAAGAAAAAATCTTGTTTTTGTAATAACAGGCCAAAACAGCAGTCTTTAAAATTTGTTGTTTTGAATTTCGGCTTCAAGTTGATATTATTCCAGCAAACAATTTCATATAAAATTACACGTTTTGTAAGCGTTGTTGTAATCAAAACGCACCCATCTTTATAAGCCTAAAACAGACGATTGCAAAACGTGTTTTATAATTCCTTTTTATACGCTTTCCACAAGTTTTGTGAATACGGTTCAAAACACGTATTGTTAGTGAAGTAATTATGCGTTGTAAATATTTATTTTGTAAGTATTCTGTACGGTTAATTTATTTATTTAAACATTATAAATAAATTAGCGTTTCCCACGCTGAAAAGGGTTAAAGGTAAATACAAAGACCTCTTCCTTGCCTTGCCAGCTGCAGCTGCCTAACACTACAAATTCAGAAGTTTTGCCGAAAGAGCAAGAGAGAGTGAGCACGAACGACATGCGCAAATCGCTTCGCATAGCAAGTGTTTTGTAAATATCTTAGGCTTGGTTTTCAAACCGCTTGCTAAATTGCTGGCTGGGAAAGTCACATTATTATGACATTGGGCAAATTATTCTCGGCTCGACCGAAGTTTATATACCATACATATATACAGCCGTATGCTATAGTCATCCGATTTTGATCAAACTTGACAGAATTGTGTGTTAGCATATAATATTGATCAGTAAAGAGTTTGGGAGCGGGCTAAGACTTCTTTTCAAACCTATCTTTTGTATGGCAGCTATACTATAGAGTTGCCCGTTTTTCGAAAAACTTGCTGAAATTATGTGAAAGCATAAAGAACTTATTAATATGAGGTTCGGAGACGTTCGCGTGGAAAACAAAAAAGGTTTTTCTCACTAAAACTAGTTTTTTGACCGATGGTTGTGAGTTCATATTAACCTGAGAATATCAATGTGACCTTAAACTTCTTCTCTGTGTGTGTATAGTATGTGTGGGAAAATTATTTGATTCTTTGAATTTGAATTATTCCTTTTCTGTTGTTTTCATGAAACACCAGATTACTTACTTCCAACACTTTTCTTATGAAATGGCGTGCCGTATTATTGCTATGCATGTGGTACTACTATGTTTTTGGGGTGTTTAGAATAATAATTTATAATACTACCGAAGCCATTGGTTT